>JBAKBP010036845.1:0-17987 GCA_037953745.1 Lithodes maja | reverse complement strand
GTTCCACGTCTCCGTTGCAATTGTACTGGTTCAACCGCAACCTAGTACTCATAGGAAATCACAACTCAGAAACCCTATCCCAGTCTAGCATTGCCTAAACCAGCAGAAAACAGGAACATGAATAATCGCACACAGGGAAATGCATATACGAGTGCAACAAACATCAATCAATCCTATTCTAGTTAACCCTTCCAAAAATAGGCTATCTAACAGGCACTTATCTCGTGAGAACTCAAGCGATAATACTTTGGCTGACTAAATCTGCACCAAAGGGGTCATTGAGGTTATAAAGGGTCGAGAAGGGAAGAAGATAGGCTGTTCAGAGAGTAGAGAAAGTTCACATCAGTCGGAAGAATATGGATAGTTGCAAGGGATATGAGAAGTCGCTTTGCCTGATGAGTTCTGAGGAAAATGCGGCGGGACCTCCCTTTTTATACTCGGCCCTTTAGTGAGCATAACGCCAACTACTAAGGACCGCCCACTGGCAATCATGACGTCATATTCTCTCTCAATCTGGGATCGACAAAGAACTTCCCACGCGCTGAGAGGGAGGAAGGGGGGAGGGAGGAGGGAGTGAGGCCTACACACCTCGTGGCGCGCTCACTGGCCGTCGTTACATAACTCTCTCTCTCATCATTGTATATAAGTCCCACACACAATACTTATAACTAATGATATAAAATAGAACTCGTTGACTTAGAAGAAAACAAAATACATAATGATAATACTTATAGTACAACGGTTCACATAAACTGAGTTAGGAAACTCTACACAGACTACAGCCAAAGTTCCTGCCCTGACGATCCTAGCGAGGGTGGGGCCTGACTGGGCGTTCTGTACAGCATGCTCATACTCGACATGCGTCACACCTCCCCCAAGATTTTACTTGCTCAACCCTGAGCTAAAATCTGATATACAGAACCCCATCAAACCCCTCACACCCAGCGACCGCATGGCACTAAAACAACGCTGAGTTTATCACTAAAACACATCTTATAAAAAAAAAATTCACATTTCATAACTCCTCCCAACAATAGTAAAAGACATAATATCATGCTCCCAGAGCGAGCTTACAGCAGCTCAGCCGTTTGATAGTTCGTGGACTACTCAAACACTATAGGCTATGACAAACTTATACAATTATCTATATCAAAAAGAAAGAGTTTTTATATGATTTTTATATTTTAATATGTTTTTTCCGGCTGCACTATAAGGGCAGCCTATTTTCTTCTATACCAAACGCTCAACAATCCTGCTTTACGACCCAATACGCTGGGCTACAACCGCGAGCCAACAAGCACCAAGCGCAAAATACTACTCAAACCAAAGCAGGAGGCTACCCGTGTGTCAATCTACCCAGGATCATATACCCCTGAACGACCACATGCAACCTCGTTGTCACAACCGGCAATATGGCTTATGTCCAGGTTATATACCAATAACCTTAGTGACCACCTGGTCAGCCTCATATTCCGATTGTGAAACTGGTCCAAGATCTCGAGAGGGTAATGATCTGGGTAAACTACACCGACCGGACCATAGGCTGGAACATAGATCTCGAAATGCCCCAGCGCATCATTGTCCTTTTCACTTTCATTCATCAGGCTCTGACACGTTGCTGGTGCATTCTTAAGTCCGTAGGGCATAACATTACACCGGTAAGTACTCCCGTCCACCACAAAACCACATACCTCTTTAGCGCGCTCGGACAAAGGTACTTGCCAGTAACCTTTTACTAAATCAACTTTAGACAAAAACCGAGCATTACCAATTTTATCAACACTATCATCAACCCGAGGAAGAGGATATGGGTTAGTTGGAGTCAAACCGTTTAGCCTACGGAAATCAATACAGAAGCGTACCTTGCCATCTGGTTTAGGCTGCAGTGTTACGGGGGAAGTCCATTTAACGGTACCTTTCTCTATCAACCCTCTACCGAGCATATACTCCAACTCATCCCTCAGAGCGGGTAGTTTTATGGGGGGCACACGGTATGGGATTGACTTAAAGGGTAGATGGTGCCCCACGTCAACATCATGCATAGCCTGAGTAGTGAGGCCTGGATGTTCAGCGAATACAGTGGGGTATAAACCGAGCAACTGACGGATAGCTTCAAATTGCGGCTCAGGCAAATGGGCTATAGCCTCGTCAGCCCTTAGGCTCGAGTTCCCCGCCCACTGATCCGCTGAAACATGGTGATCCCAGCTATCCTCCTCTGAAGCTTGACTGTCCCCCTCTCCTTCTCCACCACGGCCGCAACAAGCCAACACAGGGACAGTGAGAGGCTCAGAGGGGCGCCTCACATACTCTTTTATCAGGTTCACGTGACATAACTGATTCTTCTTCCTCCTGTCTGGAGTGGCAACAAGGTAATCTAGGTCCGAAATTTTCTCCACAATTTTATAGGGTCCAGTATACTTCGCCGACAAGGGGTTACCCACCAAAGGCAACAAAATCAACACCTCCTGTCCCACAATGAACTCCCGGAGCTTCACTTTGCGATCATACCTGTCCTTCATTAAAGCTTGTGACCCTGTTAAATTCCGACCTGCCATCTCCAGACTCTTAAGCATGCGCTCACGGCTTTCAAACACATACTTCAACAAGGAACAAGGCGGCACAGTTCCTTCCCAAATTTCCCGCAGCATATTAAGGGGCCCCTGACTCGGTGTCCAAAAATCAGCTCGTTTGGACTAAATCCCAGGCTCTCACCAGGCACTTCCCGAGCAGCAAACAGTACATACGGCAATCCAAGATCCCAATCTCTTCCGTTATCAGCACAATAACACCTGAGCATGCTTTTAAGGGTGGCATGCCACCGCTCAAGCACCCCTTGGCTCTCAGGGTGATACGCTGACGATACCACCGCCCGTATTCCATGCTGTTGCATTGTTTGCTTAAAGAGATTGGAGGTGAAATTGGACCCCTGATCAGACTGAATCTCCTCCGGGTACCCGTACCTTGAAAAGTACCACAACAAGTTACTGACTACCGTCTTAGCCATGCCGTTTTTCATGGGGTATGCATCGGGGTATCTAGTGGCAACATCCATGATGGTTAACAAAAATTTATTACCAGCCTTTGTGGGAGGGAGGGGACCAACCATGTCAACAACAATCTTACTAAAAGGTGGCCCAATTACAGGAATAGGGTGCAACGGAGCTTTAGGAATAACTTGGTTTGGTTTCCCGACCCGTTGACAAATATCACATGAGTTTATCCAGGACTGCACATGAGACTTCATCCCCGGCCACCAAAACAACTTCCCCAAAGCCGCCACCGTTTTTCTTACCCCCAAATGTCCTGCCAGCGGTGTGTCATGCGCCAAACTCAGTAGGCTATCCCTGCACTCCCGCGGCACCATCAACTGGTCCACTACCCCGGACCCCATCTTCCAGCTACGGTTAGGGTCTTGAAAACGCCGATACAGGATGCCATCTAAATAAAAAAAATCTCCCGGCTGTGCATCACCGTCCTCGTCGAGCTCCACAGCTCCATTAGCACACGTTTGGAGCTCAGGGTCCTCCAGCTGCAACCGACGTATATCTGAGGGTGCCAAGCGATCTAACTGCTCCCGGAGCAATGCATGACCCTCCCCGATACTGAGCTGCTCCCTCTGTCTCTCTCGATGTTCATAACGTTGCTGTCGTGGAGACTCGTCATGCCCAGCCTCGTCACTCTCGATGACAGACCCAGGGGCTACTCCAGAACTAAGTAATGGTGCTAATACTGAATCACCCAGGAGAGCCGCCGAGTCAAAACTCTTAAAACCAACTCCAGCTTTAGCCTCCTCCTGTTGATCGTTCCTCTGCTGGTCTAAAGACGGAGGACTAGGCTGTGACACTTTAGCTGCCCGAGCTCGGGTGACAGCACACGCCATGGGTTGTGCCTGGCACCGCTCGACCCACTCTCGCTCTTCCCTACTCACGTCGGCCGGCCTCTCGGCAACGACTAAGGGTAGAACCTCAGAAGCGGGCATTGCAAAGTCGTTGCCGAGAAGAAGGTCGACGCCCTCCACTGGCAGTTTCTCCACAATCCCAACATCCAATTCACGTGCCACACCATCCACCTCCAACTCCAACCGCACCAGCGGGTATGACCGAGTTGCATTAATACCCTGCACCACCACCACCCGAGCCGCATTTATAGGGTAGCCAGTCAAGTTTTTCATCAAAGTCTGGGAAGCACCTGTATCACGCAAGACCTCTACTCCATGCTTGCGCCCCGCCCACATCACGCAACCCCGTCCTCTATGGTCGCAAAAAACATCCTGAGCAGGGTTCGAGCCTCCCAGGTGCTTCTGCATTGGCTGTGCCTCAGCCTCTGACGAACTGCCCCGGGCAAACTCAGAAGGCTTCAGAGACACACCAATGTTGCAGGCCAAAGACACAGCTGCTGTAGGTGGTTTGCTAGGACAGACTCTTGCAAAGTGTCCCTTTTTATGACATTGATAACACTCTAACTCCCCTTTGGGCTTCCCTTGGTACTGGGAAGGGCCCGGCCCCTTCTTAAATGGGACGGTGCTAGTCTTGTGGTCAGTCTTGGTATCATAACTCTTGTACTTGTTTGCATAAGATATATTACTAACTCGGGGGGGTGGGGCGTCACGCCCCTTGTTACCTGCCTCACTACGCTGGGCAGACCCGCACCCACGAATTAATGATAGCCGGAGGTCAGCCATCTCAGCTGCCTCCTGTAGAGTTTTTGGATTCTTTTCTTTAATAGTTAAAGTCATTTCTGCACCTGTACACTTATAAAACTGCTCGAGCAGAAACAGCTCAGTCAACTGTTCGGCCGTCTCAGCTTTCTCAGAACGTGTCCAGTTTGTAAGTGCATCTTTTAAGTCCCGGGCATGTTCAAGAAAGGTCGCCTCCCTAGTCTTTGTAACACCCCGAAACTTCAATCGATATGTTTCTGGTTGCAACTCGTATGCCCGTAGGACAGCTCTCTTCAATTCTGGGTAGTCAATGCAAGACTCTAAAGGCAGTGCATCATAAGCCTTCAGACCCTTACCCGTAAGTCTGGAGGAGACTAGAGCTGCCCACTTCTCTTCAGGCCAATTATGCTCCCTACACTTCTTCTCAAAACGATTAAAAAATTCTGTGACTTCAGTTTCACTAAATGCCGGCACCAATTTGACTAAGTGAGACAAGGACTGTTCTCTTACTTGGCCCTCCCGGCCCATCCGAATCCCTGTCGACTCTGCACGAGTCTTATCTAAGTCTATCTGAGCACAATATTTCTCGGAGTCGTATCTAAGCTCAGCCTCGTGCCTCCTGACCTCAATCTCATGCCTCCTAGTCTCATTCTCCTGCTTCCTAGTCTCATTCTCCTGCCTCCTAGCCTCAATTTTAGCAAGCTCAAGTTTAAATATCATATCTGGAGACAGGCAGGAAGAGGGAGCTGCCACTACTGAAGGAGGGGGGGCAAGAACTGGGGAACCACCATACGCACCGCCCGAGGGCACTCCAATCTTCCAATTCTCATCCCTCTGTGGGAGAGTGCTAACCTCCGGCAACTGAGTGGACGGCACTGTGGGAGTCGAGTGAGAGGGGATCTGGGGAGGAACCCCCCCAAACGCCCTCTCCTCCGAAACCCCATGTCGCCCACGCAACACCCAGGAAATCAGCTCCCCCTTGGACATCCCTCCTACATTGGATAGACCCAAAACCTTGGCTATCAGGTGCAAGCCATAAACATTCACCCCAGTCAGCCTCTCCTCCGTCACGTGGTACTGCTTACTCACAAAAAGTCTAGCATCCTCCTCACTAGTTACTAACGGCACCTCCTCACATAGCATCTCTCGCTCCTCGTCAGTACTAGGGCCCGACATACTGAAGTTCACCAAAAAATTCTCGAGACAAAAGTGTTAAACTCCCTTATGCAAGCACTAATTACTAAATTAACTGGAGTCTCTTAAATGCTCTCCTAATTGCCTTACAAAAAAAAATATTCTTCAATATGTACGCTAAAGTACCAACAAACAAATGTTGTACAACTCTGCAAAAAAAAATTTATACTGTTCACAAAATCCTAAGCAAGGTCGCCATTTGTTACGACCGGGCACTCGGGTACACTAGGGCTCTTACACAGGACTCGAGTATGGCTCGCTGCCACAACGGAAACACACGATCCCAACCCCAGAGTACTGCCAGCCGAACAAAAAACGCCACTACCCTCCAGAGTTCTATCTGCTATAACGGGGTATACAAGAACTCGGTACTAGCGTTTCACACAACAGACTAATAACAAGACGGGAGTTATCTAGTCTGGTCAACAATCAAACAAAGAAGAAAGTACTACAACACTAAAGAATAGTGTTGGCCGAAGCCGAAGTAATCCACCCTTGAACTAAGAACTTAAGAAGTCCTCCACCCTCTACTTCGGATCGGCACTATTACGTTACGTTAAACAATAGTCCTCGAGCATCAAGCAAGGAATCTTCTGATAAGTTAGATGCTTCTCGAATACTCATAAGAAGTAAGTATCGGATTTTGAACAGCAATTTAATGAATAACTCACTGGTAATTAAAGGCTTTAAATTGACATAAGAAGAATTATAAGAATAAGCAATAGGATATGGCAAACATTAAGAAGAAGTACTCCGACAATGCACTGGCAATAGCCTACTAAGATTGTGCTCGTGGGCCACTAATCTCTGAAGTAGCTAAGCGTGCCACACATGAAATCAATAGTGCTTAAACAATAATATACATAAGGAGAAGCTTCAATACTATACTGTATCTGCTGGTCGAGCAAAGTCTAGCTGGGATATCTAAGGTTAAGAGACAATGGCTGAGCAAGCGGCTCGTAGCCTAGCGAGGTCCTTAAGACTGTGCGGCCAAATTACGGTAATTGACGGGATGCTCTCTTGAGAGATCCAGATCACTAGTATCTGGTTCTCTCCTGGCGATCCTCTCAAAGTCAAGCAAATGAGATAGCACAGTGTTGGGTGGCACAGGCAAAAGCCCTCACTCGCAACACAGTGCTAAACTCCCACGGTACACAGTCAGAAAGACCACCTAGGCGTTCCACGTCTCCGTTGCAATTGTACTGGTTCAACCGCAACCTAGTACTCATAGGAAATCACAACTCAGAAACCCTATCCCAGTCTAGCATTGCCTAAACCAGCAGAAAACAGGAACATGAATAATCGCACACAGGGAAATGCATATACGAGTGCAACAAACATCAATCAATCCTATTCTAGTTAACCCTTCCAAAAATAGGCTATCTAACAGGCACTTATCTCGTGAGAACTCAAGCGATAATACTTTGGCTGACTAAATCTGCACCAAAGGGGTCATTGAGGTTATAAAGGGTCGAGAAGGGAAGAAGATAGGCTGTTCAGAGAGTAGAGAAAGTTCACATCAGTCGGAAGAATATGGATAGTTGCAAGGGATATGAGAAGTCGCTTTGCCTGATGAGTTCTGAGGAAAATGCGGCGGGACCTCCCTTTTTATACTCGGCCCTTTAGTGAGCATAACGCCAACTACTAAGGACCGCCCACTGGCAATCATGACGTCATATTCTCTCTCAATCTGGGATCGACAAAGAACTTCCCACGCGCTGAGAGGGAGGAAGGGGGGAGGGAGGAGGGAGTGAGGCCTACACACCTCGTGGCGCGCTCACTGGCCGTCGTTACATAACTCTCTCTCTCATCATTGTATATAAGTCCCACACACAATACTTATAACTAATGATATAAAATAGAACTCGTTGACTTAGAAGAAAACAAAATACATAATGATAATACTTATAGTACAACGGTTCACATAAACTGAGTTAGGAAACTCTACACAGACTACAGCCAAAGTTCCTGCCCTGACGATCCTAGCGAGGGTGGGGCCTGACTGGGCGTTCTGTACAGCATGCTCATACTCGACATGCGTCACAGTAGCCACTAGCACTCGCCAGGGCAATGAATTTGGCTACAGTCTATCTACAATGTTGTACTTTCTTTCTTGTGAATCGTCATGTCACAGGCAGTATAAAAGTGGTCTTTATTTTCGTCTGTGACAAGGCATTATATTTTATATCATCAGTTATAAGTTTAATGTATAAGACTGAATGATACAGCTAGAGAGTGTGAGTGAGTAAGTGCAGGAGGCAGAGTGTCGTGCGTGTAGTGTTACACGTTGTCTCGGTGACGTCATGCCACGGCCAGGCCCTGTGAGTGGCTGGCCGCGTTGCCGCCCTCCTGCCGCGGCGGGAGGTAGTTTCCCCGCACTCCCTGCTGCCTTTGTGCCTTCCTTGCTCAGAGCTTGCCTGACCAGCATACCCTAAACATCTCCCTTGCCACCTGTCCCCGACTTCTACCTATAGAACACTTTCTCTCTCTCTCAACTCCTTACCTCTCATTCTTCTAATCTATTTAACATCATAACTCCCCTTTGGTACTGCACGATTTCATATATCGGCCATCGTATTATATGCTGAAGCTCTCAGATATTTCATGTTTAGTTAGACATTTTGGAGGGGTTAACATTTTGTCTGTAGAGGTTCGACACACTCACGGTGTCTCCCTACCTATTTCTTGGTTGTCTGCTGGGCTATTTAATGCTAGACTGGGGTGAGGCTATTGTTGTTGTGATATCCGATGTGTACCAGGTTTTGTTGAACTTGTACAATCGCAACGGATACGTGGGAAGCCTAGGTTGTCTTTCTGACTGTGTACCTTGTGAGTTTAGCACTGTGTTGCGAGTGAGGGCTTTTGCCTCTGCCACCCAACACTGTGCTAACTCGTTTTGCTTGGACTTAAAGAGGGTCGCCAGGAGAGAACCAGATACTAGCGATCTTGATCTCTCAAGAGAGCACCCCGTCATTTAACGTAATTTGGCCGCACAGTCTTAACCCTTAAAAAGCGGCACACCACAGAAGTCGAGTTGAAAAAACTGGCAAAAAACGGGTGAAAAAAGGGTGGAAATCGAGTGAAAATGGGTGGGATAGTAATGATCCATACGTCCAACATCTGTGGCCTCCCGGCCCACACTAACTCCAGTTCCCCCACCGCGCGGGAGGATGACAGTGTAACCAATAGTTCGCTAAAAGTGAGCAATGTAGCAAAATCAGCTAAACTTCCATCTTCGAGGTAACACTGTCAGTGCTCCACAAGTGCTACGTAGCTGTATGTTGCGTCATTGTGTAGCGATTTCCACCTAGTTTTCGGCGCAATACAGTTCCTTTCATACTGATGGTTGATATCGCAGTCAGAATGGCCTGAAAAGGCCCAAAACGGCCACAGAGGGCCCGCTAGACAAGGGTTAAGGACCTCGCTAGGCTACGAGCCGCTTGCTCAGCCATTGTTCCCTAGCCTACGACATCCCAGCTAGACTTTATTCGCCTAGCAGACACCCGATTAGGATTATAAACTCTTATGTTATGTATGCAGCATTTTTATTCACGTTGAGTGTAAGCCTTGGTTGTTGTTGAGTTGCACAACCTGAGCAGGCTTTTGCATTGCCTGAGGAAGTACTTCTTTTGTTGTTGGAGATAATACTATTGCGCATTTATCGTTATTCCCGTGCCAGTTAACACTGTATGTCCCTACACTTGTCATATCTTGTTCCTGCTTTATATAACAGTTCAAAATCCGATTCGATCATCTTAAGCAGCATCAGACTTTCTTCAGAAGATTCCTGTTCGATGCTTTAGGACTTTCATTCACTTTCTTTAATATAGGAGTTACAGTTTATTATTGTTTAGAGTAACTTTAATTATACCTTCTTCTTGTTTGCATTAAATCATTGCAGTGATTTAATTAAGCTCTCTATCTTTTTCCTTGTATACATTATTAACGTAATTGTATGTTGTTGTGATCAGGCTGTATCAGAGATCATCAGCCTGTAGTAGTAGTGCATTTATACCGAGTTATAGGATACCCCGCTATCGCAGATTTAACTCTGGAGGGTATAGGTGTTTTTGTGCGCCGGCATTATAAGTTCGAGGGTTGGATCTAGTGTTACCGTTGTGGCTGTGTGCCTTTCTAGTCCATGATTAAAAGCCCTTGTTTTATACGAGTCCCGGTCGTAACAAATGGCGACCTTGCCAGGATTTTGTGAACTTAGAGAAATATTGCAGGAGTGTTGTGGTCATTTGTTTGTTTGTTTAAAGGAATATAGTGGACACAGATTTTTCTTTGGCACGTAGTATAACACTTAACAGTCTTCAAGCATTTTTGAGTGAATAGTGCTACATGAGAGTTTAGGTATTTTTTTTTTATAAAGGTTGAGAATTTTTGGTGGACACTTTGTCAGACGACGGATCAGTGTACAGTGAGGACACAGTACGGGAAGCAGACTCTGAAGTGCAGCAGCCGGGTTTGTTAGAAGACATTAAAGTAATAACTAGTGAGGAGGATGCAAGGAAGTTTCTGGAGATACCTATTACTGTAGACCGGGTGTCGGGGATTGATCGGTATGTTCTCCAGTGTTTGGCCACGGTCATGGGGCATGTGGGCACTAGCAGAAGGTCGAGAGGTGACCTGGTGGCCTGGGTGCTCGGCGGGGTGCGTGGGGCTTCGGGTGGAGCGTGAGCTGGGGCACCTTCGGCCCAGCCCTCATTCCACTCGACTCCTACCATGGCGCCCCCTCGGGCTCCAGAGCCGGGTACGTTCCCGTAGGCCGATAGTCACTGGCAGCGTGGTTTGCACCTGGGTGGATCACTGGGTGGGTCTCCAATTGTTTCATCTCCTCCTCCTCAAGTTTAACGGCAGATATGCTCTTCCAGCTTGAGATGACTAAGATGAAGATTCAGGCTGATAAGAGAAAGGCCATGCATGAGCTTGATCAACGAAAGCATGAATCTGAGATTGAGATGGTTAAGGTTGAGGCTACGAAGTACTGTGCAGACAGAGATCTTGAGAAGTCTAGGGTGGAGTCGACAGGGCAGCGTCTTGGTTCTGGGAATCGAGGTCTTGAGCAGTCTTTATCGCACCTTATCAAGTTAGTCCCTTTATTTGATGAGTCGGGTGTCACCGAATTTTTCATGCGTTTTGAGAAGAAGTGCCGGGAGCACCAATGGCCCGAGGTTAAGTGGGCAGCCCTTGCTTCCTCTAGGTTGGTTGGCAAAGGACTCAAGGCATAATGATGTGTTGGCCTTGGAGTCTTGCATCGATTATGAGGTATTGAAGGAGGCTGTTCTGCGGGCGTACGAGTTACAACCAGAGCTGTACAGATTGAAGTTCCGGGGTGTAGCGAAGGGTCGTGAGTGCACCTTTCTTGAGCATGCCCGGGATCTGTCCGATGCATTTAGAAACTGGCTGCGTTCTGAGAAGGCATCGACGTTTGAGGAGTTGAAACAGCTGATGCTTCTAGAACAATTTTTCAAGTGTACGGGCGGCGATCTGACGTTGAATCTTAAAGAAAAACCCCGAAAACTCTACAAGAGGCAGCTGAGATGGCTGGCCTGAGAATGTCACTGATTCGTGGGTGCGGGTCTGCACAATGGAACGATGCAGTTAACAAGGGGCACAACACTCCACCCCCCCGAGTCAGTGATACACCATATAACCATAACAACAAGAGCAATGATATTAAGTCTGACCATAAACCTAGTACCGTCCCGTTTAAGAAGGGTCCGGGCCCTTCCCCACCTCAAGGGAAGCCCAAGGGGGAGTTAGAGTGTTTTCATTGTCATGAGAAGGGGCATTTTGCACGATCCTGTCCTAGCAAGCTACCTACAGCAGTCGTGTCTTTGGCTCGCAACATTGGGGTGTCCTCGAAGTCGTCTGAGTTTGCCCGGGGTATAACGTCAGAGGCTGGGACACAGCCAGTGGAGAAGAATCCGGAAGGCTCGAACCCTGTCCGCGATGTCTTTTGCGACCATCGAGGGCGTGGCTGCGTGAAGTGGGCTGGTTGCAAGCATGGAGTAGAATTTTTGCGTGATACGGGTGCTTCCTTGACATTGATGAAAAACTTTACAGGCAAACCTGTAAATGCGGCACGGGTAGTTGTGGTGCAGGGTATCAATGCTACAAAGTCATACCCGTTGGTTCAAGTGGAGCTGGAGGTAGAAGGTGTGACACGGGAGTTGGATGTTGGAATTGTGGAGAACTTGCCCGTTGGGGGCGTCGACCTCCTTCTCGGCAACGACTTTGCGGTGCCTACTTCTGAGGTTTCACCCTTAGTCGTTGCCGAGAAGCCGGCCGACGTGAGTAGGGAGGAACAGGAGTGGGTAGAGAAGTGTCAAGTACAACCTATGTCGTGCGTTGTTACAAGATCTCTTGCATCCAAAGTGTCACAGCCTATTCCTCAGTCTCTAGACCAGCGGAGGAACGGTCGGAAGGAGCAAGCTAAAGTTGGGAGTTTTGTGAGTTTTGCTCCAGCGGCTCTCCTTAGCGGCTTAGTACTTGACCCAGAGGTGAGCTCCGGAGTGGCCCCAGAACCTGTCACCCCTAGTGACATGGTTGGGCGTGATGGCACTCCGCGACTTAGTAGTTCCCAGGTGGAGGAGAGTTGTGGGAACGGGGCTATCAAACACGAGGACGGGGAAACATGTCATGTGAACCTGTTGGAGGAGTTTGTGAGGCAACCACCTGAGCAGCCTACTGTCCCTGCGTTGGTCTGAAGCGGCCAAGGTGGAGAAGGAGAGGGAGGCAGTAGGGCACAGGTGGAGGAGAGTAGGGATTGTCATGTCTCGGCGGAGCAGTGAGCGGGAGACACGAGTCTGGTGGCTGTGGAAGCGCTAGAGCACCTGCCTGAGCAGCAGGGTGCAGCGCTCCAGCACCAGCTCGGTTCATACCCCACTGGTCGTGCCCAGCAACCGAGCCTCACAACTCAGGCGGTGCAAGATGTTCCGCAGGCAGGTCACTTGAATGTTGGTAGACCGTTAGCCTGCCTGACCTTTGCTGAGTGAGGATCTGTCCCTAGTGACTCCCAGTGAATTATCTTTGCCCATAGTGTGGTGATAGTGTTAACGCTTTCTTAAAATGGCTGGTGTTGACGAGATTGCTACCTCCTCTCATATTCTCCAGCTTTGTCTTACTTTGCAAGAAAGGCTGGATAATGTGGAGAGAGAGGTGCAGTCTCTCAAAGACGAGAATTTGGCCTTAAAGCTGACTTTGGCTGACAAGAAAAGTGAGGATAGTGCAACTGCTGTTAGGGATCGTGATGCTCCCTGACAGTTGTTCCAACAACTGCAACAACCTGCAAATTTCTACGGCGGCCAGTTGCCCTCAGCAACAAGTTCATCACCTTGGATGACGAATGTGATGGTGAGGCTGCGAGTGCTTCCTTCGGCGAGGAAACCAGGAGAAAGGTAAGTAAGTTGCCTCCAAACACAGGGAATGCTGTGACTGCTGCCCCCCCAGGAGTACCTTCAACTGCTGCCCCAGGAGTTCCTGCCGCTGCCGCAGCTGCTACCAAGTCATCGACAAGGTGAGGCAAGTCCTTCTCAATTGTTGGGGACTCCATGGTCAGACACTTAGCTAGGTCCACCTGTACTGATATTAGGAAGCTTGTCTGTCTGCCTGGTGCTGGGGTTGGGAAGGTGTTAGAGGAAATTGATTACATCGTGAAAGATATTGGAGATAGCCCCATTATCTGTCTCAGTACAGGGAGCAATGATGTTGGTAAAGGTAGGACGGAAGTACTACTTCGGCAGTACAGGGAGGTGTTAGATAAAGTTAGGAGGAAGGGAGGCATACCTGTAGTACACAGTATCTTGCCACGGAGAGGGGTCAGCAAGGAATGGTCATCTAGGGCAATTTGTATCAATTGTCGGCTGGAAAAATACTGCAATGCAAATGCAATACCATTCCTTGATAACTGAACCCGTTTCTATGGTAAAAATTAGTTGTACGCACAGGACGGGGTTCATCTTTCTCGGCTAGGGGTGGCAAATTTAGCTAGGTCAATAGATAGGATTGTCGCGGGGTTTCGCTGAAAATAAAGCCTGAGAATATGAGTAAGAATAATTGTCTAGATAGGGTAAATTGCCGTACTGGTACATCAGATAGGAATAGAAAATATCAGTCACAGGATTTTAATTGTACTGCTAGTAGAAATATTGAAGGTGTAACAGAAGATGGGAATTAAGTTAGAAATAAAGGTAAATCCGATACCAGTAAACAAAAATCATTGCGATTATATTATACAAACTGTAGGAGTTTATGTAACAAAATGGATGAACTTAGAGCACTTGTTAGCAACGAAAATATAGACATTATAACACTGACTGAAACATGGATTAATACAGAATCAAGACATTTTTGAGCAGAATTCCATATACCAGGATATAGTTTGTTTAAACGCGACCGAACAAGTAGGAGGGGCGGCGGAATAGCAGTGTTTGTCAGGAGTTCTTTAAAAAGCTGTATTAAATCAGGTATTAGACTAAATACTGATAACGAAAGTGTTTGGGTAGAGGTTAGCGAATTATTATTATTATTAATTATTGGAGTTATTATTATTATTATTAATTATTGGAGTTATTTATAGACCACCAAATATGAGTAGAAACGAAGGTACAGATTTATGGCAGGAAGTGAAAATAGCATCAAGGTTTAGCAATGTGTGTATTATAGGCGATTTTAATTTTCCGAATATTGATTGGCAGCATCAAATCGGCAACTCAGATTCAAAAGAGTTTATTGAGGCGGTACAGGATAGTTTTTTATTTCAATTCATAGACTCGCCTACTAGAGGTAATAATATCCTCGATTTAGTTCTCAGTAATAATGAACAAATGATAAATAATGTAGAGATAGGAGACCAACTAGGAAATAGTGATCATAAATCAATTTATTTTAACATACAATGGACAGGAAAGGCTAAAGAGAATACGACACTTATCACAGATTTCAGAAAAGCCAATTATGGTGGATTGAGAAGAGCCTTAACCCGGGAGCTGCGGGGAGACTCTTAAGAGTTCCCCCGGCGCACTGCGGGAAGACTCTCCAGAGTAACGCTTTTGAACGCGTACCAAAACTGCGCGTTAATAGTCAGGCGGCTGAAAATTGGTGTGGATACAGTACTACATGTCAACTCTCGATACCACCCCGCCAAACGCTCTCCCCGCACTCGTGCAAGCACCACCGCGCCAGTAACCACGCACTAGTCATGGAGCCCACACGTCCCTCACGCTCGCTCCCTGATGACACAACCAGCCCTCCTTCTGGTGGTGTTAGCCGCCGTGGAAGGCAGAGGGTGGCTGCCAAAGACCCTAGCTACCAGTACGACACGCCCTACAGCTCTGAGGACGAAACACCAGCACCCAAAGCACAAAAAACACGTGCAAGCAGGGCAATGGCACAGAGGTCATTGGTCTTTCGGGACACTGCCACCACGACCCAGGCCACTGCAACAACCACTACCACCACCACTACCACCACTGCCACCACTGCCACCCCTGCCACCCCTGCCAGCGACGCAGGAGGCCGCCCTAGGGCTGCAAAACCTGCGGGGGCAGGAAAAATTAAAGGCACGGGCGTAGGGAAAAGATCCCGTACGCCAGCCACAGTGCCCCTACCACCACCACCACCACCAGCCGCCGCCCCTGGCCCGGCTGCCGCCGCCGCCCCTGGCCCGGCTGCCGCTGCCGCCCCTGCTGCCCCTGCCAGCGACGCAGGAGGCCGCCCTAGGGCTGCAAAACCTGCGGGGGCAGGAAAAATTAAAGGCACGGGCGTAGGGAAAAGATCCCGTACGCCAGCCACAGTGCCCCTACCACCACCACCACCACCAGCCGCCGCCCCTGGCCCGGCTGCCGCCGCCGCCCCTGGCCCGGCTGCCGCTGCCGCCCCTGCTGCCCCTGCCGCCCCTGCCCAAGGAACAGGGAAGGGGAAGGGAAAGGGGAAGGGGAAAGGGAGAGGGAAAGCGACTGCTGGCCCTGCTGTCCCTGGTGGCCCTGCTGCCCCTGCTGCCCCTGCTGCCCCTGTTGCCCCTGTTGCCCCTGCTGCCCCTGCCGCCCCTGCCGCCCCTGCCCAAGGAACAGAGAGAAGGGCGACAGGCACCACCATCATCTTGCCATCAAGGCCACGCACCACTGCTGCCCCTGCCGCCGCCTCTGCCGCCGCCTCTGCCGCCGCCCCTGCCGCCGCCCCTGCCGCCAGCTCTGCTGTCCCTGTCCATAAGACACCCTCGCGTGCAAAAATTACCCGGAAAACTCTGACACCATCAAAATATGGCGCCCTGCTGTTTGATGGTGATTCGCAGGACATTGGCAGCCAAGGTTTTGACGACGAAGACCTAGCACGGGACCAAGGGTGGGGGGATTTGGGAGTGGACAGTGGGAGTGAGTCAGATGTCGGCGACGAAAATGAGGAAGGTCATCGTCTGTCTAGTGAAGAGGAGGGTGATGATGATCAAGTGCTGTATCGCGACCATGGAAGCGATATTTCAGACGATGAAGCAGACGCAGACGGCATTCCGATCCCTGGCTTGCCTTCGTTCGATTGGTCTGACGGGGTCAATTTTGTACCTGACGTGCCCCAGTTCAATCCTGGGACGTCAGGAACAACTGACGACTGGCCCTGTGACGATCAAGCGAACGAAAGCGACTTTTTCCTCGCTTTTTTCGATATGGAGGTAATGACGTACATCGTTGCCCAAACAAACGCCTACTACAGGTGGGTGTTTGGCCGATTGGACGTCCTTTCTCCAAAAGCGAGAATACGAGGCTGGGTGGATACGACTGTGGAAGAATTTATGACGTTCTTTGCCTTGTTGTTCCTCATGCCTCTGATCAAGAAACATGTGTTGCAACACTATTGGAAGCACGACCCTCTCATCGCCACCCCAACTTTCAATAAGTTCATGACTCGTGACAGATTTTTGTTGCTGCTAAGATTTATGCACTTTGCAGACAACGAAAATCCTAACAGGATTGACAGGATATGGAAAGTTCGGGATGTGTTCACCATGTTGTTGGAGAGGTATAGGAAATACTTTTACCCCTTCCTCAATTTGGTGATTTATGAGTCGCTCGTGCTCTTCAAAGGACGTCTTGTTTTCAAACAGTATATCCCCTTGAAAAGGCATAGGTTCGGAATCAAGCTCTTCGTTTTGTGTGACTGCGAAACTGGAATAGTGCTTGACATGATCGTGTACACAGGCACTGACATTGACATACCGAAAGCCGCTGCCAATGACCCCATGGGCATGTCAGGTGCCATCGTCAGGAAAATGTTGGCACCTTACCTGGGCAAAGGCCACATCATCTACACTGACAACTGGTATACTTCTCCTGCTCTCTGCCAGTTTCTTCATGACAACCAAACGGGGTCATGTGGGACTGTCAGAAAGACAAGAAAGTTTATGCCAAAATTCACAGGTGATGTCATTCCTCTCACAGATGCCTCCTCCAGTGACACACCTTCAGAAGACGACCTGGCCCAGGAACACCGCGAGAGGCATGTGCGAAGAAGGCGACGAAAGGGGCAGAAATACAAGCAGCTCGAAAAGTGTGGGAAAGTGATAGCCCTGAAGTGGAAGGATAAGCGAGACGTCCACCTGCTTTCCACCGTCCACACAGGTGCCCAGATGGATTCTGGCAAAATCCACTACCGAACCAGGAAGACCATCTACAAGCCCGACATGGTAGTGGACTACACCAAAAACATGCGCATGGTGGACAAGTCTGACTGTCAGCTGTCAGGCGTTGAGTGTCTGAGGAAGACTGTGAAGTGGTATCACAAGCTCTTCCTCCACCTTGTTGACATAACGATGCTGAACGCCTACAACTTGTGGTTGGTCAAAAAGAATATGGCCCCACACCAGAAACTTAAATTCCGGGAGTTCGTGTACAACGTCTCATACCAACTCCTGGAGAAGTATGGCACCACCACTCACAGACGTACGGCATGGCGTGGGGATCACGTTCCTGACCGAGTCCAGGTGGGTGTCCAATGACACTACCTGATCAACACCGAGGTGATTGGCACTCGTCACAGGTAGGTGCAGTGCATCGTCTGCAGCTCCAGTGTCAGGAAACCCCATGTCCCAAAAAGAGTCACCTCAATGTGCGCAGAGTGCAAAGTTCCACTCTGCATG
>JBAKBP010036844.1:0-17988 GCA_037953745.1 Lithodes maja | reverse complement strand
CCCTCTCCCGCACCTCTTCATCCATAGTCCCATCTTTACTCAACACACTGCCCAGATACTTAAAAGAGTTGACGATCTCCATAGCCTGACCGTTCAGCTTCACCTCACACTCTGTGACTTCACCCCTTTCGAAGACCATAACCTTGCTCTTCCCCGTATTTACCTTCAAATTCCGTTTTTCGCACACTGTTCCAAACTCATTTACCAGACCCTGCAACTCCCATTCATTATCACTCATCAGAACTGTATCATCCGCAAACAGCAGTATAGGTAGCTTCCACTCAATTCCCTCCCTTTTCAGCGATACACCAACATCCACTGCTCTTGATAGTATTTCTTTCATAACTCCATCCATATATACAGTAAACAACCACGGGGACATCACACACCCCTGTTTCAAACCAACATTCAGGTCAAAGAACTCGCTCTGCTCACTCTCCACACGTACTGCCGCCTTTGCACCCTCATACATGCTCTTCACTGCTTTCAGCAACTTGCCCTCTACTCCGTATATTCTAAGTACTTTCCACAAACCTTCTCTATCCACTCTGTCATAGGCCTTCTCCAAGTCCATAAAGGCAACATACACCTTTTGTTTCTTCTCCAGATACTTCTCCACAACACAATTCAGGGTAAAAATCTGATCTACACATCCTCTTCCCTTCCTAAAGCCTCCCTGCTCGTCGCCTATCCATTTCTCCGTTCTCACTCTCACTCTCTCAATCACTACCCTACTGTATACCTTCCCTACTACGCTTAGAAGACATATTCCTCGGTGGTTACCACACACTCCTCTTTCCCCTTTGCCCTTATATAGGGGGACTATTATGCCAGTCTTCCAGTCATCGGGTGCACTCCCCTTCTCCCATGCTAGTTTGCACATTTTCCATACCCATTCTATCACTATCTCACCACCATACCTCAACATTTCCCCACACACTCCATCTGTTCCTGGTGCTTTCCCCAACTTCACTCTTTTCATGGCTTCCCACACTTCTGACCTCCTGATCCCCACCTCCTCCTCCACTACTTCTACCACTACTATCTGATTGATGTGCTCTATCTAATCTAATTTTGAATTAAAGTATACTCCCAAGTTTCGAACACAATTCACTGGATGCAGCTGTGAATCACTCATATCGAGGGTCAGGATATTCTCTGCATTGGCCCCTCTACTATTACCCTAAATGATGATGATCTTGTTTTTTTCTATCATTTAACTTAAGTTTTCTTTCTGCCAATCAAGACAGAATCAAAGGGTCACTGAATATTTCTCAAAATGCCTGATTACAAGTAGGGTCAAGTTTTTTGCGTCCTTTTGTTATTCTTATTCTTCCATATTCTACTATACTGTAAATACTTTAAAGACTGAGTGATCCATAAGAATCACGGTTTGTCTCACGTCCTAATGGCTCAACAAATTTGAGACACCCATAAACCATATTCAAGAGCATCCTCTATCCAACCTTAGCCATTTCTGTCTGTCTCTTTTCCTGTACTACTTTTCCTTCTAGGTGCTGGCGAGATCGCTCGATTGGGTGGCACTGCAAGGGGGGCTGCGGATGGTGGGGGTATTGGCCCGGGGATGCAAGCCCATGGGCTGATGATCCCCTCTCCCACTGCTCTCTCAGAGACAGATCTCATTGCACCCTGGCCCCTTCGGGGGCCCGAGCATCTGGAGCAGCTTCGGTCTACCGGACTCGGGACTGTTCGGCCAGACAGACTAGGGAACTACAACAACAATAACACATTGGTACCTTACCTCGCTTTAACCTGATCCAGGCTCCTCGTTTCAGTGTCGGGACGGCCTTTACTACTCGCAGAACATCAGTCATTTGGTTGATTGGCACCATCTGCAACATTAATATATTCAAAACTAATCTTACAAAAATGCAAAATATAGTACAGTAGGTACATACATACATGCCCAGTATATAAAATTTAAGACTGACACAAAGTGTGGTTCCGGTCTCATGTCCTAATGGAGTCGCTCCAGGCAGCCCTAATCAGAGCTGCCTCACTTGTCAGGTTTTTCGATTCAAGATCAGATCGTATGATCTGATACCATGTCTGTCGTGGTCTGCCCCTTGGTGCAGCTCCCTCCACGTTCACGACTTGTATCTTTTCACCCAGCTTACTTCATCCATCCTCTCCGCATGTCCAAAACATCCAAGCATACTAGTATGCATTTCATCACTGATACTCTTGATACCTAACCGTCTCCTCAGCTCCACACTAGATATCATATCTTGCAGTTTGGCACCAAACACCCATCTTAACATTCTCCTCTCATTACGCTCTATTCTGTTAGTATCATCCGCTTTGACAGGCTATGTTTCTGAAGCATATATTATTGCGCTTCTAACACATCAAGCGAACACCTTTTCCTTCAAGGGGAGGGGGAGCTTTCTCAGGGTTCTATGAACTTTCCCGAGCTGTATCTTATTTTTATTATAGTAGCGGCCTTTGGCCCTACCACCAGCAGAGATGGTATCTCCTAAGTAGCAAAACTTGTCAACCATCTCCAGTGCCTCATTGTCAAAGTTACCACTCTCGAGCCGGTCATTGAACACAAGCTCACCTTTGCATATTATGCATACTAATTTCTCAACTTCGGACTTCTTCCTCAGTAAAGGTCCCTTTATTCTAATGCAGTGTTTTTCCTATGGTGTACCCAGCAGCGGCAGACGCTTCACTGTATTGAGTTCGCGCCCACACCTTTTCTGCATACTGCGCATGGGTATGTACCACTTTTTTCTACCTTCCCAAGCCCTAATATACTGTTATAATGTAAAACTTGTAAAATATTGGTTATATTTATATATTCCCAAATTGACTAATTCCTTGAATGTGACGATAGTGCGTTGTTTTATGTGTGATTAGTTTGCTTGGGAAACAGATTAACTTGCTCATGTAGTGATGTACACCCTATGTGGTGGATTGTGTTCTTTTATTTCAAATTTTTATTTTGCTACAGCGTTGTTTCCACAAAGCGATTTTGATTAGTTCTTTTGCCTTCATATTATCTTGTCCTTGTTTTGGTTTGTATATTTTGCAAGTTTTACATTATTATTAACTCCTAAACCTTTACTTGCCATGCCATCTCTCAATCTTCTGAATTTGGCCTCAGCAGTAGCTATTATCTATGTAACATTATTCATCTACAACTATCTACCACCCTCCTAAAACTGTCTATATTGCCATCTACTCTTTTTTTCTGTGTATGGAGGAGACAAAAGGCAGGTTGCCTGTAACGAGTGTCTCCCCCAAAGCTAAAAGAGCGACAGCCAAATTCAAGATGCCTGAACACACAAAGTTTAAAGCAGTCTAAGTCATAGGATGAAGGAAAGATTGATTGAGGGAGAGAGTTCCAGAGTTTACTTGATTAGTAGAATAAAGACAGAAAATTTGCCAATTCTTGGGTTGGAGAACTGGACAGAGTAGGAGCGGGACTGTGTTGAAAAACGGATGCCTCACACTCGCCGCAAGGGAAGGGGTATACACTGAGAGAGCTCTGAAAAACACTGATTGTTGTAATAGCGATAAAAGAGTGAGAGATGCAACAATGCGGCATGTAGAAAGAGATTGTAATGAACTAATAAGAGGAAGTGAGTTGATGAGGCGAAATGCTTTTGAATCTACTCGTTCGAGATGTGCGGTATGGATGGAGCCTCCCCACGCATGCGAACAATACTGAATACAGGGGCGCACTGTGCCCCGATACAGGGCAAGAAACTGTGCGGGGGTGGAGAACCCACAGAGACAGTTGAGCACACCTAACTTTTGGGAAGCTGCTTTAGCAAGAGTGGTAATATGATCTTTCCAAGAAAGGTTGGATGAAAAAGATACTCACCTAAAATATTGAAAGAAGATGAATGGTTGAGTTGTGTATTTTTGAAGAATAGTTGATAGTCTTGTGGAAGATTGTGATGGCGAGATAAAGAGAGAAACTGGGTCTTGGAGGCGTTGAAAGTACAGTATCAAGATTTTCTCTGCCCCCAATCAGAAATAATAGAAAGTTCAAAAGATAGGCGTTCCATGGCCTCGTCACGTTTGTTTTGGAGTGCTTGCATGCTGGGTTGATTTGAAAAACTAGTTGAATAGTGTAAGGTAGAGTTGTCAGCATATGAGTAGATAGGACTAGAGGTACAGTTGAGATCTCAATTAAAATTAGAAAGAGAATTGGAGACAGGACAGAACCCAGAGGAACACCGGAGTTGCTAGGTTGAGGAGGTGAGCGATGGCCGTCCACGACTGGAGCTATGGAGCGGTCTGAAAGAAAATTAGAGACAAAGGGACAGACAGAGGGATAGAAACCGAAGGAGGGTAGGTTGGAAATTAGAGATTTGTGCCAGACTCTATCGAAGGCTTTCAATATGTCTAGTGCAATAGAAAAAGTCTCACCAAAGTCCCGAAAGGAGGATGACCAAGAGTTAGTAAGATAAGCAAGAAGATCACCAGTAGAGCTGCCCTTAAGGAAACCGTACTGGTAATATGAAAGTAGATTATGGGAAGATAAATGCTTAAGAAATTTTTGAGGTAAAAAATAGTTTCATAAACTTTAGAGATGCAAGAAATGAGAGCAATTGGACGATAGTTAGAGGGCTGGGAGCGGTCACCCTTCCTTAGGACAGGTTAAATAAAAGCAAACTTCCAGCAAGAAGGAAAGAAAGTTAAAGGAAAGAAAGTTAGAGGAAAGACAGAGACGAAAGCGTTTGCTTAGGGAAGGGAGTCAGCATGGAAGAATAGTTTTTTAGTACAACAGGAGGAACACCATCCGGTCTGTACGCCTTCTTCGTATTAAGCCCAGAGAGAGCAGAAAGTACATCCTTAGAAAAGATTATGATCTTGTGAGAGGGGGGGGTGGGGAGGGAGAAGTAGTGCCAGAATCATCTAAGGTGGAGGTTTTGAGCGAAGAGTTCAGCTTTGTCAGAGGAAGAGGTGATGGTGGTACCGTCAGAGTGGAAAAGAGGAGGGAAAGACGAGGAAGTGAAATTGTTGGAGAGGTTTTTGGCTAGATGCTAAAAAGCTTGTGAAGAGCTAGAGTTGGAAAGTTCAGAGCATTTGTTATTGATGAAAGAGTTTTTGGCGAGTCTAAGGACAGATTTGGCTTGATTTCGGGCAGACATAAAAAATTATACAGTATGGGACTCTTGAGTTTGAAGGCAAAGGTACCATTTGAATGCTTCCTCTTTATTGCGGACAGCAGTAGAACAAGCGTGAGTAAACCAAGATTTTTGTGAGTTAGTTTGAGAGACAGAAGGGGATGTATGCTTCCATGCCCGAAAGGATTACCCCAGTAATGCGCTCGGCACTCTCTGAGGGTCCCTGGCCATGGTAGCAAAAATAATTCCTAAGAAAATCAAAGAAGTAGGCCTACTGCCTAAGAGCATCCCAGTCGGCAGCGCCAAAATGCCACAAGCGCCGCCGGCTGACGAGATCACAAGGCCGTACTGGAGAGATAGGACAAGTGACAGAGATAAGGTTATGATCAGAGGAGCCCAACGGAGGGAGAAGAGTTACAGTGTAAGCAGAAGGATTAGTGATAAGAAATAAATCGTGAATGTTAGACCGATCTCCAGGGCGGTCCGGGATACGGGTGGGGTGCTGAATCAACTATTTTAAGTCATTTAACACTGTTAACAAAATTCCCATGTCACTTACAGTCTGGCGCCAAATGCCAATCCTAAGATTCGATACTCCGTCCATGGCGGCCTTGACGTAGGCCTGTTTGTAGGCCTCGATGTACACATAGCCCTTAACTCCCTCCGGTGCCACCACTGATTTGATCTGTAGTGGCTCTTCGGTGAACTGGTAGGCGTACATCTTGCGCATCAGTTGCAGGCATGTCACTTTTTCCTCTCCGATGCGACACTTCACCATCCACAAGTTCGGGTCCCTGAAAGTTGTGTTTGATTGCTTTTCCTATACTGTATTTCCAAGATTAATGGATACAAAATTTATCCTCTTTAAATTTGGGTAGTATATTTTAAGGTTGTATAATTTTTGTTTTCAAATAATCATACTCTCTTTCTTGTCGATTGGAAAAGTAACACTCAGCAATTGAAATGGATACTAAATTTGTCTAAGACCCAAGTTAAAAATATTATCATTCTGATTTCAAACATCCCTTTATACTTTACTGTAGCAGTTACTACATCAACTGGATTATATATGACAATGACAAGCCCGATACAAGTGAAATGCAACATGAAAATATACCGGTACTTGAAAACTACCAGTATTGTATATTACATACAGTACATACAAAAATTTAAAGACCGAGTGCTCCACACGAAGTGCGGTTCCGGTCTCACGTTCTAATGACAGCATTCCAGGCGGGCTAGCCCTGTTCAGAGCTGCCTCACTTGTCAGGTTCTTCAATTAAAGATCAGAATGCAAGGTCTGATCCCATGCCTTTCTTGGTCTGCCCCTTGGTGCAGCTCCCTTCACGTTCACGGACGGAGATATATAAAACATCTCCTCATATAACATTTTAAAATAAATATGAAAATAAAAGTATCATTAAAAGAATGAGAACTAAAAATTATCTTGCTTATAAACACAAAATTGAAGGTCCTTGTAACTAACTTGACACCAGGAAGAAGAGTCTGTTGAGTAATTTCATCGCTCATCTCCTCGCCTCCCTCGCCAAAGCGCATGGCCGCTGATGATTCCTCGGCATACTTGCTGCGGTAGTACTCCTCAATCTCCTCTTCACGTTCATTGCTAACAAAAGGAAACAATGTTAAAGAAACTAAATGTGAATAAAGACAAAATCATACATTAATATAAGCTATTTAATTGTGGTATTGTCATCAAATTTAACCACACTTAAAAAATACATGAATGGCATACAGTTGTATCCATAAGCTGTGTTGTATAAATCAGTTTATAAACATTTGGAATGTTTTTAGTTATTCATAAGAGATCAAGATAAGAAATCTGTAATAAATCTGCATTAACTGCATTAATAAAAGTAATAATGTATATGGGACACCCGATTATGTTTTGTAGAAGCCATCCTGAATATATATACTGGATTGAAAAATGGACCATTGCTTCTGAATTGGTTTCCTTACTCAAACTGTAAAAGTAGCGATACTCCTCTTTAGGCATTTAGTCAATAGCATTCCACACCAATTCAAATGATACAAATACAACTTTATTGATTCATTTACCCGACTCATTTGCACACAATGTACCAGATGGTGGTACAGTAGCAGTATCTGTACCTCCTGGCTGACCATTCTTTCTTACCGGAAGCAATCAATCTCTACAATCACACTTTGGGCGGGTGACCAACCCCGAAAGGAGTTGAAATAGGGGAGCTATCCCCCCGCCCAAGGCGGGTTTCTAGGGCCTTTCCTAGCTGATGCTGAGAGGATTGGGTTCTAGTCATGTGGTGATGGGCTGGTCTATCCGAGTGAGAACTGAGCGATCTCTGCCATACCCATAGCTTACTCTGACTGTTCCTTTTACTTATATATCTTCTAGATCTCAAGTGGCGGCGTCTTTTCCGTGGATTGACCTCCCTACTGCCAACCTAGAAGTTGGCAGATTGGGAGCCAAAGCGTCACATTTTTCCCTTACCCCTCAACTTTCCCTTCATAATTGCTGAGGGGCACAGGGCCTTGGGTGGGGCTTTGGTTTCCCGGGCGTTTCCGCACCCTCCTCAGCTCCCTGCCTTGGAGTGGCTTCAGTCACCCGGGCTTTGTTAGTGGTAAGCAGGGAGGATTTTGTGGGGGCGCTCGTTTATGGCCTTGGCCTTGCTCGAGACCTTGGAGCTGTTCGGCCAGACAGCCTGGGGAACAACAACAACAACAACAATAATCACACTTTTCCTTTGCATTGTTTTCTTTGAAACTTTGCTCACAATTATTTTACACTTACATTATACAGTTCCCAAATATTTAACCCATTCAGACCAATAATGCCTTCCATACTTGTATCTGGCAATCATAAGACCCTTTACTCAGTTTCAAAAGGACCTGTGTATTGCCTCTCTCTATCATAAGTTTTCTTTTGTTTAATAAGACCAGTTAACGCCCCCAGACAGAAATAGTTAACTTACTGACGAGGAGGCGGGTGACACGGTATTATCCCCACAACTGTCAAAATCTCACCGCGGGACCGTTAGAAGTCGGAGGAACGTGGGGTTGCCACCATTCGACAGATTTTGATCTAACTTACCTAACTTACTGAGCTCAATATGACGCTAGAGCATCATATAACTTATTAGAGAGATATTAAGATAAGTTCATATGACGCTCTAGCGTCATATGAGTATTTTGGCCAAACCGCCATATGACGCTCTAGCGTCAAATGAGACGGAGAGTGTTAAGTAGGAGGCCATCCTACCACAACTCGTTGGTTGCTATCATATCAATATAATTTTCTCCAATATCTGGTTTCTCTCTGGAAAGCACCAGTAAACATAATTAATTGTAAAAATATATATACAGTATATACAGTACAGTATATATACCGGTATATTTTTATTTTAAATAAATAAAAAAAAAAAACATACACACACCTCCAGATCATATTGTTCATATACTTTATGCCTATATCATATACAAAACATTAATAAATTTCAAAGATTGAGTGGTTCACACAAGGTACAGTTTCAGTCATATGTTCTAATTGCGGCATTCCAGGCAGCCCTATTCAGGGCTGCTCGACGTGCCAGGTTATTCATTTTGAGATCAGAACACACGACTTGAGCCTATGTCTTTCTAGGTCTACCCTTTGATGCCACGCCCTCCACATTCACAGACTTGCACCTTTTCACCCAATTTAGATCATTCATTCTCTCCAAATGCTAAAACTATCCAAGCTTGTTAACATGTATCTCTTCCTTGATACTCTCGATACGGTACCCAACTGCCATAGCTAACGCCTTATTCCATTGCCTTTAGTATATTTTGCAAGTTTTACATTATAATAACTCAAAAAGGACTTAAGCAATCCAGCTGACAGTTCTACCATATGGAAAGTCAACCAGTTTTGAAATTTACAGCCCATTTGCTGTAGCCATACCCAAGTTACAGGAGGCTCGGGGCCACAATTTTTAGACTTGTCATAATGACTAAACTGGCACTAAAGTGCGAGTCAATCAAGATAGGCAGTGTAGTAGAAGACTTACTCCCAGACATTGCGAGCTCGGAAGTTGGCTTCAATCTCCCGGGCAGTAACTCCCACCTCCTCTTTCTCATGTAGCAGGTCATAGTAGTCACCCTGGAAATACATTAACCAGATGACATGAATGAATTATACAGTAGAATAATAATGATATATTAATAGCCATAGACAAACGGTTATAAAATACTGTACTGAACTGGATTAATAATGCTGTATAGACAAAGTTATAGATTGATGATGATGATGACAAAGTTATGTATTACCATACTGTCTGTTAGTGAAAAGTGCATAATAAAATGACCATGGTAGACTTTCATGTCAAAGTCAATATGTCACATAAAAGTTGTTGCATATTCCAAGAGATGAAAAAAATTATATAAAACCTAGGTTGCAATAAAGAAGGCAAGGGGAGAGCTTTCAAACCTCAATTCCTTCAGTAATATGATACCATTCTAATTATATTCTGGTTTACTCAAAATTACCTTACTCAGCTTAGGAAGGACCTACATCAATCAGAGGGTAAATTTAACTGACCCAAATGAACCCTCTCACTCTTAGAAGTCATGCTTTAAGATAATTATAATAATCTGTTAGTTGGTGAAATATTATTCCATCTGGTGCCACCTGATTGAAAGGGTTAAACACCACTCCACCAGATGTCTGATGTCACCCATTCACTCTTCATGTTAAGGGGAGATGGTTCACTTTTTGGCCGATTTGTGCATGTATTCATTATTTTTCTAGTTTCCTCCCTAGACCTCCATCAAATTAAAAAAAAAACATCCATTAGATCCCCCTTCTAGATTAATTTGTACACTGTTATGGCCGAAGGCCGGTTCTTCTAACATTACAGGCTCACTATTGTTCGCCAGAGAAAAATCGACACCTAAATAGCACGAAAGGTCTAAATATTGACGAAGAAATAGGGGCAAACATCTTAACATCTGAATACTAATGAGGCTAAACATGAAGGAGAAAGTGGTCCAGAAAACCGGCCCATGTCCCCTTAACCTCTGGGCTGCGCACCCTAAGTAATATACACCACACGCCTGTGCGGAGGTATTTACACAGTTTCCTCACTAAAATCGTTATTTTACCATAAATATCATTAATACTTATCCATATGCGCCTATTTTACGTTTAATATGAAGATAGTAACATGTTACAACAATAAAACAAGTGGGAAAAGTGTTTAGATGGTCAAAATCGCGAAATGAAAGCGAGAGTTTCATTCATCAAGTGTGAGCCAGCCTGCTCCACATCCTCCCCTCTCGAGGCTTGGAGAGACACTGAGGCCTCTCTCTGTATCTCTCTCTCTTTCCCACGCATAGATACACAGATGACCACGCCCTGCTAGCAACTCGCTAATGTTAGCACGAAAATATACCTAAGAATAAGGGAATAACAGGGAAAATAGGTGATAATTGAAGGGGGGGGGGGGGAAAGGGGGGCAGGAGGGGATGTGGAGGAGTGATATGTGGCATGGCCGAGGGGCAAAAAAAAAAAAAAAAAAAAAAATTCAAGTGCTACTGGGGTATGGCTACCCCCAAAATGGGGATTGGGCCTGAGCATATAGATAGATAGATAGCTACTGGGGTGTTTTAAATTTTTTTTTTTAAAGGCCTAGGATCATAAGAGTCTCCCCGCAGTCGCCCAGTAAAACTCATAAGAGTCTCCCTGCAGTTCCAGGGTTAACAGGTACAGCTGGGTGTTTTATTTTTCATATTTACAGCAAAGCAAGTCTATAAGTTAAAATTCTATCATACTATAGTGCTTAAGTTTTAAGGAGGTGGAAAACCCCTGGTGTCAACCTAATCACCAACCAAGATATCAAATTATTCAAATAAGAGATTGTTCAAACACTGCCTTTAATTCAGTCATAATCATATCTTTATACAGTTAGTATTATGTTTAATATTTCTTATTATGTCTTTGGAAACGATAATATGGACAAAAGAATACAATTTCTGGCTAATTTTCTGGGAGCCATCCAGCAGTCTTCTATCTCTTATTGGTCAATTTCCTACATGGCTCCTAAGTTGTATAATCAATTTCCGTTGTCAATGAGACAGTTGAATCTTTTATGGGGCAGCTCAAGATCTTTCTCTTCCAAAAAAATTACGATCTTGCGAGTGGTACGGTGACAAATTATTACAGGCTTTAGCTGTTGCAACTTTCCTCATTTGCAGCTTATACTGTAAATGAACGCCACAATTATTTTAATGGTAGTGTAACACATTCTGAGTGCAAGTGAACTGGCGCTTTTGAGAAATAAAGACCAGATTATTATTATATTATTTCATCTCTCAATCAATTCAGACCCAAATAACATTGCTCCGGTTAGACACACTGGCCCCCCAACATTGGGACCTGTGTGGATTAGTATTAACAGGTATATTATTCTGCAAGTTTTACATTATACTAGATGACGGGGAGGTTAACTCTGATAATTTTCATCCTAAAAATATCTAAGCAGTGCAAACATATCTTAATTTCGACTTGTGGACTACCATAACAATCCCAGAAATATGAAGAAACTTGTGACAAATAGAATGTATAGTACCTGAGATTGGTATACATCTTCCATTTTGGCGCCCCTGTTTTCATTTGCCTATCTGAATACCAGCGTTGGGCACCGATAACCAAAATTGTAACTTTGATAACAATAATCCAATAACCCCAAAGAAACTACCACCACAGTATACAAACAAAACATAAGATCAGTGATGGAATATGCAAGCCCTACCTGGGCTTCTAACCTATCTGAAACACATCACAAGACCTTGCAGACCATTCAAAACAAAGCCCTAAAAATCATCACAGGCAGCACAGCTACTACACCTAGGCCTACATCAAGAAACCAAAGTCCTCAAAGTCAAAGCCCACCTAGACATGAGGCACTCAATTCCTGGCTGCAGCCTCCACAAACCAACATCATCCACTTCACTACATGGCAGCACACCCACAGACATCAAGGAATATCAAAACAACACCCAGCACACGATATCACACACAAATACTGTCATCTCTCCCTCCCTGCCCACCCCAAACCAGCTTCCAGAAGCAAATCCATACTCATATCTCTTGCCGTTCCATCCAATCACTCAAAGACAACACGCAGCTGCAGGACTACCTCCAGACCATCCTTCTGAATCCTTCCTTCCTCGCGAGGATAGAGTCCACGTGGCCAGGCTTAGATATGGGCACCATCCAGCTCTTCTGAGGTTACAGAAGAGACTATATAACTCTGTCATCAACACCTGCCCAGGATGCAACACAGCACCCCATACTATTAGACATATCATAGAAGACTGCATTCCGCACAATCACATACGCCAACAACATAATTTACACTCCTTGTAGTAAGATGAAGGGCCCTGTGGGAAAGCCCGACCGTGGTCATGGCCTTCCTTAGGGACTCGGGGCTGTTCGGCCAGGTAGCCTAGGGAACGACAATAACAACAACTGCATTTTTTATGTCCGATAATTTTAATAATAATAATAATAATAAGCATGTTACTTATTTCTCATAAGCGCCAATTTTTCCGAAGAATTCACTAGCGCTCGGAAAGAAAAAGAAAAAAGAACAAAATCAATGCTTCAAAAGAAGGCTTATATACAACACACATTTAACAATCAATCACTAGCAGTAGCAAAATAGCCTAAACTCTATAGCCATCTGTCATGACACCTCTCTCACGATCATAGCTTCTCTCAAAGAGAAAAGTCTTAAGTTGTCTCTTGAAGCATTCAACAGAACTCAGTTGTCTCATGGACAGCGGCAACCTGTTATACAACCTCGGAGCCATGTAGGAGAATGACCTCTCAAAGAAAGAAGACTGCTGGAAAGCCCTTGGTTCATCAAGACGAAAAGGGTCTTTGTCATGACGCACAACTACACCATGGTGTGCCAGTGGGCGCCGGAGCAGCTCCGCAAGGTACCTAGGCTTACCAAATTTGAGAACCTTAAAAGTCACCAAACACAACTTAAATTCTATTCTTGCTCTTACTGGCAGCCAGTGCAGTTCTATGTGAAGAGATGTACTAGGAGTTCTAGGTGGAACACCAAAAATGAGTCTTGTGGCCCTGTTAAGAACAGACTGAACTTTCTTTAAAATATAATTTGGAAGACCCACCAACAGGGCATTGCAATAATCAACACGAGAGAAGACCAATGAGTGAACCAACGTCAGGAGGCAACGTCTGGTTATAAACGGCTTCACCAAATAGAGATTTCTGATGTGCAAGTAACAACTTTTAACTATCTGGTTTACATGCTCTTTGAAATCTAATCGGGAGTTCACATATACACCCAGATTTCGAACAGAATTGGCCGGTCGCAGGTGAGATCCACCCACATTGATGGAGAGGGCACCTACTATATCATCAACTCTTCTATTTCCTCGGATGATGAGAATATCAGTTTTACCATCATTTAGTTTAAGTTTTCTCGCTCTCATCCACTTCTTGATATCAGACATCAACAATTCCATCTTACTCCATATATCAACTATATTTGTGATTCTCACATAAATCTGGGTGTCATCTGCATAAAAGTGAAAGGTGACATTATGTGCACGAAGCAGAAGAGACAAACTGCTGATATATATTATAAATAGGATAGGACCTAAAACTGATCCCTGCGGAACACCATACTGCAGGGGTGTCGAGTCCGAGACCATTTGATTTACCATCACACTCTGGGATCTACCTGACAAGTACGACCCAAGAAGCAAGAGAGCGAAGTCACGCACAACACAATCATAAAGATCACTCAATAACAACTCGTGATCCACTGTGTCAAAGGCCGCAGAGAGATCAAGCAAGACCAATAGTGAGGCCACACCATTGCAAATGTTCTCAACTAGATCATTATGTACTCTAATCAATGCTGTTTCAGTTGAATGATGCTGTCGGTAAGCAGACTGAAAAATTGGGATAGTTTCATTCTGCTGAAGTAGTGGTTGTAATTGGTCAAGTATTGCACGCTCTAATATCTTTGATATGAAGGACAGGTTGGAGACAGGACGATAGTTCAACATGTTCTCAACATCAAGTCCAGGTTTCTTTAGACTAGGTCGGAGTAGTGCATGCTTTTCAGAATGTGGGAAGCTACCTTCAGAGAAGCACTTATTAATTATTTTGGAAATAAACTCAACTGTGTGATCATAGACTCTTGGTAGCTTGGAAACATTTATGGGATCCAACGGGCAAAATGTTTTATTGAGGTTTCTTATGTAGGACGAGATCATGTCCACCTCTACTGAGTGAAAGGATGAGAGGACATTATTAGGAATGTGTCAGGGTTGGAGTACAACTGAAAGTTCTTCACCAACAGAAGCATCATCCAGTTCCTGTCTTATGCGAGTTATCTTGCCAGCAAAAAATGACACAAAGTTGGCAGCCAACTCGGCATCGGGTACAGAAGGTCTTAAGCTGACTCTTGTTTTTCCAAGTAAACTGTTTACAATTGAAGCCAACCTCCTCTGGTCGTTACCACATGAGTCAACTTTTCCCTGATAATACACTTTCTTTTCATCTTTGATTGTGTGGACCACGGCTCTTCTGGCTGACAGATATTGCAACCATGTAGAGTCTGTTTTATTTTTCCGCCATTCACGTTCAGCTCTTCTACGCGCTCTTCTAAGAAATTTAACTCGAGTGCTATACCAGGGTGAATCATCTCGTACTATGATTTTCTTCTCTACTTCTGGACAGTGATGATCGAACACCAATTTAAGTGCATTTCCATGTACCTCCACCAGCTCATCTGAAGTAAGGTTGGAAGTATCAATACTTCCCAAGTACAGTCAGGACCCCCAATACACGATTCCACAATGCGCGACAACCCTAATACACTTGTTACCCCTCGAAAAAAACATTAATTAATTAAACATTAATTACGCGAGGTGGTACCACAATACACGAATCGAGAGCTAATAAGGGGCCAAATCCGCTATTCCCGCTTGATACGCGAGCACGTCTACGTTTCGCGACGCCCAGGAGTAGCTCCGAAAAGAGAAGAAGACGGGCATACGCCTGCCTTCCCTCCCGCTTACCCTCCCTCCTCCCACAGTCCCGCTCAAGCGCTCATAGCCGTGCGGAGTGACCAAACGTTTGTAGTGCCTGCCACTTTTTTCGCCATGCCACGCCAATATAAGAAGATAACACACAAAATGAAGGTGGAAGTGTTGGATCGCAAGAAAAAAGGAGAAGGAAACTGTGCAATAGGCTTGTCAGAGTAAACTGTTCGTACGATTTGGTCAGGGAGGGAGAATTTGGAGAAAATTGTGAAGTCCTACGGTCCTAGTCCTAGTCCTAGCCTATCTACTACTAATTTTAACCCGTTGAGCCCCGGCTAGTTATAATATTTTGTTCACCCCAGTCCTAAGCCATTTTCACTTCTTTGTTTTTGTTTGCTAAAATGGAAGACAAGGATGAGAAATGAAAAAAAAAAAATCACCTCGGACATTTGGGGGGGGGGGGGGGGGAGCCTCAAAAAAATTTGTTGAGCCAAAATGGAAAAGAATGGTGAGAAATGAAGAAAGAAAAAAAATCATTTCGGTCATTTGGGGGGCGGGGGGGTCGAAAGTTTGTCTCCCCCGCATGACCACCCGCCCGGGAGCACTAGGGTAAAAACTGAGTATGGCATTGTACGGCATACATCCTAAGGAGTGTCTCACATAAATCTCAAGCCTCTAGCTCCCATACGACCGGAGTAATGAAGGTTCAAAGTGGCGGTGAACTAAGGGTGTAAAGTATCCCCACTAAGCCCACCACCACCAGCCGCGCGGCTGTCTCGGCCCGCTCACACCTACTGGCCCGGCTCCCACACACACTACGGTACCTCCCCCCTCCTATTCTCCTGCCATTTCCTACCTTACGAGCCACGTAAGTGTTTTTTATATGTCGGACGCACGTGATGCGTCGCTGGGAGTTGGTGATCAAACACTGCCGACGCATCACGTGCGACGCTGGGTCTCACTGGGTTAAGGTAAGGTTTCATATTTTTATTCATTGTTCTTCTTATATATAAGATATAGACTGTACTGTAGAGCCAAAAATGTTGAAAATAGGGCCAAAAATGTTGAAAATAGGCCATAATTGAGAGATGTCACCCAATCTAATTATTCCCATTTAAAGTTAGTTCCACAATACACGAATTCACAATACGCGATGCCTCCTGTCACCCCTATTCTCGCGAATTGGGGGTCCTGACTGTACTGTTTTACTTCACTGCTAGCCAAATTTTGGTCTGTATTTTTATAATTTCTAAATCTGATTACTTTTTCATATGTGAGTGGCTTAGGGAAATGAAAGCTGAAAGTAATCAAAGCATGATCAGAGGTATTAGGGTCAGCATTCTCAACATCAACATCCAGAACACCACCACAACCCACAGGAGAGAAAACCAAGTCAAGGGTGTGTCCTAAGATATGAGTTGGGTGGGACACATGGTTTACAAAATTGTTCTGATCAGTCAACTCAAGGAACTCAGGAGAGAATGGCTTCAGATGAGGGCTGTCAACCCAGTAATTAAAATCTCCACATATCAAAAGTCTTCCGGTTTTAGCAGGAAATTCCTCGAGAAACTGCCCAAACTCCTCCATAAAACCCCTATCTGTGCCACGATGGCCAGGCCTATAGACAACTGCCATTCTTAGAATTTGTTGATGGAGTTTTATTTCCACTTCCAACAGTTCATAATAAAGAGGGGCTGGGTTATGGCTTATTTGCAAGATATTCACCAGAGATGTGGAGTAGACAACTGCCACTCCACCACCCGGATGATCTCCCCTAGGCCTAGGAACATTTATTATGGAATGGGTTTTAGGCAATGCCGCCTGGATAATATTCAGATCTGACTCGAACAACCAGGTCTCAGTGAGACATAATACATCAAGGTTACGTTCATCCAAGATCTCGCAAATATGATCCATTTTGTTACGCAAGGAACGAACATTCAACAGACCCAGTTTCAACCGGCTCCCGTGTGCATTTTTCAGTTTTTGAACCTACAAAATTGGTGTGTTTTCAATAACTTTATTTCTCTGAGCTGTCATTAGAGGACAATTTCTACTTGAGGCGAAATGATTTAACAAGTTATCGGAAGTAAATAATGTGACGCCTACCAGCATTGGCAGAATCGCCTCTCGTTAGCCACTAGCGCTCGCCAGGGCAGTGCAATGGGCTACAGTTATCAGAGAATGTTGTTCTTTCTTTCATAGTACTTGCATTGTTACAGATAGTCCAGTGGTGGTCTTTATTTTCGTCTGTGACAACGGGAAGTATTTTATATCATTAGTAGAATATAAGATGCATTGTGGAGGGAGGGAGAGAGAGAGAGAGGCGAGAGCGTGGTGGTAATATGTGTACTCACCTAATTGTACTCACCTAATTGTAGTATACAGGATTTGAGCCTAAGCTCGTGTTGTCCTGTCTCTCTCTCTACATTTATCCAATTTTGCTTTAAAAGTTTGGATATTTCTTGCTCCCACCACCTCCCCATCCAACTTATTCCAACACTCAATGCTTCTATACGGGAAGCTGAACTTTCTTACATCAGACTTACATATAACTTTCCTCAACTTACAATCATGACCCCTGGTTCTTCCCTCGTCCCTCACCACACAAATCTCCCTTGTCGATCTTCTCAAAACCTTTCACACACTTAAACATCATGATCATGTCACCTCTCTCTCTCCTCTCCCTCAGCGTTGGCAGCTTTAGCCTCTCCAATCTTTCCTCATAAGGCAGGTCTCTAAGGCTAGCTATCATCTTAGTGGCAACTCTCTGAACTCTTTCCAGTTTTTTATTATGTTTTATAAGGTGTGGAGACCACAC
>JBAKBP010036843.1:0-17989 GCA_037953745.1 Lithodes maja | reverse complement strand
CCTCTCGTGTAGATAGCCCAGTTATAGAGGCTCTAAATCCCGTTTTGTGTCTCCACCATACAAGACCAAATCACTTTAGTGTCCAATCTCAGAAAATAGTTTTTGAGAAATTATTATTTTGTCAATTCAATGTTAATTATCTTAGTTTTTAGGGTGATTTTAGCTGTATTATATGTCTACCTCTCGTGTAGATAGCCCAGTTATAGAGGCTCTAAATCCCGTTTTGTGTCTCCACCATACAAGACCAAATCACTTTAGTGTCCAATCTCAGAAAATAGTTTTTGAGAAATTATTATTTTGTCAATTCAATGTTAATTATCTTAGTTTTTAGGGTGATTTTAGCTGTATTATATGTCTACCTCTCGTGTAGATAGCCCAGTTATAGAGGCTCTAAATCCCGTTTTGTGTCTCCACCATACAAGACCAAATCACTTTAGTGTCCAATCTCAGAAAATAGTTTTTGAGAAATTATTATTTTGTCAATTCAATGTTAATTATCTTAGTTTTTAGGGTGATTTTAGCTGTATTATATGTCTACCTCTCGTGTAGATAGCCCAGTTATAGAGGCTCTAAATCCCGTTTTGTGTCTCCACCATACAAGACCAAATCACTTTAGTGTCCAATCTCAGAAAATAGTTTTTGAGAAATTATTATTTTGTCAATTCAATGTTAATTATCTTAGTTTTTAGGGTGATTTTAGCTGTATTATATGTCTACCTCTCGTGTAGATAGCCCAGTTATAGAGGCTCTAAATCCCGTTTTGTGTCTCCACCATACAAGACCAAATCACTTTAGTGTCCAATCTCAGAAAATAGTTTTTGAGAAATTATTATTTTGTCAATTCAATGTTAATTATCTTAGTTTTTAGGGTGATTTTAGCTGTATTATATGTCTACCTCTCGTGTAGATAGCCCAGTTATAGAGGCTCTAAATCCCGTTTTGTGTCTCCACCATACAAGACCAAATCACTTTAGTGTCCAATCTCAGAAAATAGTTTTTGAGAAATTATTATTTTGTCAATTCAATGTTAATTATCTTAGTTTTTAGGGTGATTTTAGCTGTATTATATGTCTACCTCTCGTGTAGATAGCCCAGTTATAGAGGCTCTAAATCCCGTTTTGTGTCTCCACCATACAAGACCAATTCACTTTAGTGTCCAATCTCAGAAAATAGTTTTTGAGAAATTATTATTTTGTCAATTCAATGTTAATTATCTTAGTTTTTAGGGTGATTTTAGCTGTATTATATGTCTACCTCTCATGTATTAAGATAGCCCAGTTATAGAGGCTCTAAATCCCGTTTTGTGTCTCCACCATACAAGACCAATTCACTTTAGTGTCCAATCTCAGAAAATAGTTTTTGAGAAATTATTATTTTGTCAATTCAATGTTAATTATCTTAGTTTTTAGGGTGATTTTAGCTGTATTATATGTCTACCTCTCATGTATTAAGATAGCCCAGTTATAGAGGCTCTAAATCCCGTTTTGTGTCTCCACCATACAAGACCAATTCACTTTAGTGTCCAATCTCAGAAAATAGTTTTTGAGAAATTATTATTTTGTCAATTCAATGTTAATTATCTTAGTTTTTAGGGTGATTTTAGCTGTATTATATGTCTACCTCTCGTGTAGATAGCCCAGTTATAGAGGCTCTAAATCCCGTTTTGTGTCTCCACCATACAAGACCAATTCACTTTAGTGTCCAATCTCAGAAAATAGTTTTTGAGAAATTATTATTTTGTCAATTCAATGTTAATTAGCCTAGTTTTTAGGGTGATTTTAGCTCTATTATATGTCTACCTCTCGTGTAGATAGCCCAGTTATATTGGCTCTAAATCCCGTTTTGTGTCTCCACCATACAAGACCAATTCACTTTAGTGTCCAATCTCAGAAAATAGTTTTTGAGAAAATATTATTTTGTCAATTCAATGTTAATTATCTTAGTTTTTAGGGTGATTTTAGCTCTATTATATGTCTACCTCTCGTGTAGATAGCCCAGTTATAGAGGCTCTAAATCCCGTTTTATGTCTCCACCATACAAGACCAAATCACTTTAGTGTCCAATCTCAGAAAATAGTTTTTGAGAAATTATTATTTTGTCAATTCAATGTTAATTATCTTAGTTTTTAGGGTGATTTTAGCTGTATTATATGTCTACCTCTCGTGTAGATAGCCCAGTTATAGAGGCTCTAAATCCCGTTTTGTGTCTCCACCATACAAGACCAAATCACTTTAGTGTCCAATCTCAGAAAATAGTTTTTGAGAAATTATTATTTTGTCAATTCAATGTTAATTATCTTAGTTTTTAGGGTGATTTTAGCTGTATTATATGTCTACCTCTCGTGTAGATAGCCCAGTTATAGAGGCTCTAAATCCCGTTTTGTGTCTCCACCATACAAGACCAAATCACTTTAGTGTCCAATCTCAGAAAATAGTTTTTGAGAAATTATTATTTTGTCAATTCAATGTTAATTATCTTAGTTTTTAGGGTGATTTTAGCTGTATTATATGTCTACCTCTCGTGTAGATAGCCCAGTTATAGAGGCTCTAAATCCCGTTTTGTGTCTCCACCATACAAGACCAAATCACTTTAGTGTCCAATCTCAGAAAATAGTTTTTGAGAAATTATTATTTTGTCAATTCAATGTTAATTATCTTAGTTTTTAGGGTGATTTTAGCTGTATTATATGTCTACCTCTCGTGTAGATAGCCCAGTTATAGAGGCTCTAAATCCCGTTTTGTGTCTCCACCATACAAGACCAAATCACTTTAGTGTCCAATCTCAGAAAATAGTTTTTGAGAAATTATTATTTTGTCAATTCAATGTTAATTATCTTAGTTTTTAGGGTGATTTTAGCTGTATTATATGTCTACCTCTCGTGTAGATAGCCCAGTTATAGAGGCTCTAAATCCCGTTTTGTGTCTCCACCATACAAGACCAAATCACTTTAGTGTCCAATCTCAGAAAATAGTTTTTGAGAAATTATTATTTTGTCAATTCAATGTTAATTATCTTAGTTTTTAGGGTGATTTTAGCTGTATTATATGTCTACCTCTCGTGTAGATAGCCCAGTTATAGAGGCTCTAAATCCCGTTTTGTGTCTCCACCATACAAGACCAAATCACTTTAGTGTCCAATCTCAGAAAATAGTTTTTGAGAAATTATTATTTTGTCAATTCAATGTTAATTATCTTAGTTTTTAGGGTGATTTTAGCTGTATTATATGTCTACCTCTCGTGTAGATAGCCCAGTTATAGAGGCTCTAAATCCCGTTTTGTGTCTCCACCATACAAGACCAATTCACTTTAGTGTCCAATCTCAGAAAATAGTTTTTGAGAAATTATTATTTTGTCAATTCAATGTTAATTATCTTAGTTTTTAGGGTGATTTTAGCTGTATTATATGTCTACCTCTCATGTATTAAGATAGCCCAGTTATAGAGGCTCTAAATCCCGTTTTGTGTCTCCACCATACAAGACCAATTCACTTTAGTGTCCAATCTCAGAAAATAGTTTTTGAGAAATTATTATTTTGTCAATTCAATGTTAATTATCTTAGTTTTTAGGGTGATTTTAGCTGTATTATATGTCTACCTCTCATGTATTAAGATAGCCCAGTTATAGAGGCTCTAAATCCCGTTTTGTGTCTCCACCATACAAGACCAATTCACTTTAGTGTCCAATCTCAGAAAATAGTTTTTGAGAAATTATTATTTTGTCAATTCAATGTTAATTATCTTAGTTTTTAGGGTGATTTTAGCTGTATTATATGTCTACCTCTCGTGTAGATAGCCCAGTTATAGAGGCTCTAAATCCCGTTTTGTGTCTCCACCATACAAGACCAATTCACTTTAGTGTCCAATCTCAGAAAATAGTTTTTGAGAAATTATTATTTTGTCAATTCAATGTTAATTAGCCTAGTTTTTAGGGTGATTTTAGCTCTATTATATGTCTACCTCTCGTGTAGATAGCCCAGTTATATTGGCTCTAAATCCCGTTTTGTGTCTCCACCATACAAGACCAATTCACTTTAGTGTCCAATCTCAGAAAATAGTTTTTGAGAAATTATTATTTTGTCAATTCAATGTTAATTAGCCTAGTTTTTAGGGTGATTTTAGCTCTATTATATGTCTACCTCTCGTGTAGATAGCCCAGTTATATTGGCTCTAAATCCCGTTTTATGTCTCCACCATACAAGACCAATTCACTTTGGTGTCCAATCTCAGAAAATAGTTTTTGAGAAATTATTATTTTGTCAATTCAATGTTAATTAGCCTAGTTTTTAGGGTGATTTTAGCTCTATTATATGTCTACCTCTCGTGTAGATAGCCCAGTTATATTGGCTCTAAATCCCGTTTTGTGTCTCCACCATACAAGACCAATTCACTTTAGTGTCCAATCTCAGAAAATAGTTTTTGAGAAAATATTATTTTGTCAATTCAATGTTAATTAGCCTAGTTTTTAGGGTGATTTTAGCTCTATTATATGTCTACCTCTCGTGTAGATAGCCCAGTTATAGAGGCTCTAAATCCCGTTTTATGTCTCCACCATACAAGACCAATTCACTTTAGTGTCCAATCTCAGAAAATAGTTTTTGAGAAAATATTATTTTGTCAATTCAATGTTAATTAGCCTAGTTTTTAGGGTGATTTTAGCTCTATTATATGTCTACCTCTCCTGTAGATAGCCCAGTTATAGAGGCTCTAAATCCCGTTTTGTGTCTCCACCATACAAGACCAATTCACTTTAGTGTCCAATCTCAGAAAATAGTTTTTGAGAAATTATTATTTTGTCAATTCAATGTTAATTAGCCTAGTTTTTAGGGTGATTTTAGCTCTATTATATGTCTACCTCTCGTGTAGATAGCCCAGTTATAGAGGCTCTAAATCCCGTTTTGTGTCTCCACCATACAAGACCAATTCACTTTAGTGTCCAATCTCAGAAAATAGTTTTTGAGAAAATATTATTTTGTCAATTCAATGTTAATTAGCCTAGTTTTTAGGGTGATTTTAGCTCTATTATATGTCTACCTCTCGTGTAGATAGCCCAGTTATAGAGGCTCTAAATCCCGTTTTGTGTCTCCACCATACAAGACCAATTCACTTTAGTGTCCAATCTCAGAAAATAGTTTTTGAGAAATTATTATTTTGTCAATTCAATGTTAATTAGCCTAGTTTTTAGGGTGATTTTAGCTCTATTATATGTCTACCTCTCGTGTAGATAGCCCAGTTATAGAGGCTCTAAATCCCGTTTTGTGTCTCCACCATACAAGACCAATTCACTTTAGTGTCCAATCTCAGAAAATAGTTTTTGAGAAAATATTATTTTGTCAATTCAATGTTTATTAGCCTAGTTTTTAGGGTGATTTTAGCTCTATTATATGTCTACCTCTCGTGTAGATAGCCCAGTTATAGAGGCTCTAAATCCCGTTTTGTGTCTCCACCATACAAGACCAATTCACTTTAGTGTCCAATCTCAGAAAATAGTTTTTGAGAAATTATTATTTTGTCAATTCAATGTTAATTAGCCTAGTTTTTAGGGTGATTTTAGCTCTATTATATGTCTACCTCTCGTGTAGATAGCCCAGTTATAGAGGTTCTAAATCCCGTTTTATGTCTCCACCATACAAGACCAATTCACTTTAGTGTCCAATCTCAGAAAATAGTTTTTGAGAAAATATTATTTTGTCAATTCAATGTTAATTAGCCTAGTTTTTAGGGTGATTTTAGCTCTATTATATGTCTACCTCTCGTGTAGATAGCCCAGTTATAGAGGCTCTAAATCCCGTTTTGTGTCTCCACCATACAAGACCAATTCACTTTAGTGTCCAATCTCAGAAAATAGTTTTTGAGAAAATATTATTTTGTCAATTCAATGTTAATTAGCCTAGTTTATAGGGTGATTTTAGCTCTATTATATGTCTACCTCTCGTGTAGATAGCCCAGTTATATTGGCTCTAAATCCCGTTTTGTGTCTCCACCATACAAGACCAATTCACTTTAGTGTCCAATCTCAGAAAATAGTTTTTGAGAAATTATTATTTTGTCAATTCAATGTTAATTAGCCTAGTTTTTAGGGTGATTTTAGCTCTATTATATGTCTACCTCTCGTGTAGATAGCCCAGTTATATTGGCTCTAAATCCCGTTTTATGTCTCCACCATACAAGACCAATTCACTTTAGTGTCCAATCTCAGAAAATAGTTTTTGAGAAATTATTATTTTGTCAATTCAATGTTAATTAGCCTAGTTTTTAGGGTGATTTTAGCTCTATTATATGTCTACCTCTCGTGTAGATAGCCCAGTTATAGAGGCTCTAAATCCCGTTTTGTGTCTCCACCATACAAGACCAATTCACTTTAGTGTCCAATCTCAGAAAATAGTTTTTGAGAAATTATTATTTTGTCAATTCAATGTTAATTAGCCTAGTTTTTAGGGTGATTTTAGCTCTATTATATGTCTACCTCTCGTGTAGATAGCCCAGTTATAGAGGCTCTAAATCCCGTTTTATGTCTCCACCATACAAGACCAATTCACTTTAGTGTCCAATCTCAGAAAATAGTTTTTGAGAAAAAATTATTTTGTCAATTCAATGTTAATTAGCCTAGTTTTTAGGGTGATTTTAGCTCTATTATATGTCTACCTCTCGTGTAGATAGCCCAGTTATAGAGGCTCTAAATCCCGTTTTATGTCTCCACCATACAAGACCAATTCACTTTAGTGTCCAATCTCAGAAAATAGTTTTTGAGAAAATATTATTTTGTCAATTCAATGTTAATTAGCCTAGTTTTTAGGGTGATTTTAGCTCTATTATATGTCTACCTCTCGTGTAGGTAGCCCAGTTATAGAGGCTCTAAATCCCGTTTTATGTCTCCACCATACAAGACCAATTCACTTTTGTGTCCAATCTCAGAAAATAGTTTTTGAGAAATTATTATTTTGTCAATTCAATGTTAATTAGCCTAGTTTTTAGGGTGATTTTAGCTCTATTATATGTCTACCTCTCGTGTAGATAGCCCAGTTATATTGGCTCTAAATCCCGTTTTGTGTCTCCACCATACAAGACCAATTCACTTTAGTGTCCAATCTCAGAAAATAGTTTTTGAGAAATTATTATTTTGTCAATTCAATGTTAATTAGCCTAGTTTTTAGGGTGATTTTAGCTCTATTATATGTCTACCTCTCGTGTAGATAGCCCAGTTATATTGGCTCTAAATCCCGTTGTGTGTCTCCACCATACAAGACCAATTCACTTTAGTGTCCAATCTCAGAAAATAGTTTTTGAGAAATTATTATTTTGTCAATTCAATGTTAATTATCTTAGTTTTTAGGGTGATTTTAGCTCTATTATATGTCTACCTCTCGTGTAGATAGCCCAGTTATATTGGCTCTAAATCCCGTTTTGTGTCTCCACCATACAAGACCAATTCACTTTAGTGTCCAATCTCAGAAAATAGTTTTTGAGAAATTATTATTTTGTCAATTCAATGTTAATTATCTTAGTTTTTAGGGTGATTTTAGCTCTATTATATGTCTACCTCTCGTGTAGATAGCCTAGTTATATTGGCTCTAAATCCCATTTTGTGTCTCCACCATACAAGACCAATTCACTTTAGTGTCCAATCTCAGAAAATAGTTTTTGAGAAATTATTATTTTGTCAATTCAATGTTAATTATCTTAGTTTTTAGGGTGATTTTAGTTCTATTATATGTCTACCTCTCGTGTAGATAGCCTAGTTATATTGGCTCTAAATCCCGTTTTGTGTCTCCACCATACAAGACCAATTCACTTTAGTGTCCAATCTCAGAAAATAGTTTTTGAGAAATTATTATTTTGTCAATTCAATGTTAATTATCTTAGTTTTTAGGGTGATTTTAGCTCTATTATATGTCTACCTCTCGTGTAGATAGCCTAGTTATATTGGCTCTAAATCCCGTTTTGTGTCTCCACCATACAAGACCAATTCACTTTAGTGTCCAATCTCAGAAAATAGTTTTTGAGAAATTATTATTTTGTCAATTCAATGTTAATTATCTTAGTTTTTAGGGTGATTTTAGCTCTATTATATGTCTACCTCTCGTGTAGATAGCCTAGTTATATTGGCTCTAAATCCCGTTTGTGTCTCCACCATACAAGACCAATTCACTTTAGTGTCCAATCTCAGAAAATAGTTTTTGAGAAATTATTATTTTGTCAATTCAATGTTAATTATCTTAGTTTTTAGGGTGATTTTAGCTCTATTATATGTCTACCTCTCGTGTAGATAGCCTAGTTATATTGGCTCTAAATCCCGTTTTGTGTCTCCACCATACAAGACCAATTCACTTTAGTGTCCAATCTCAGAAAATAGTTTTTGAAAAATTATTATTTTGTCAATTCAATGTTAATTATCTTAGTTTTTTAGGGTGATTTTAGCTCTAAATCCCGTTTTATGTCTCCACCATACAAGACCAAATATCTTTAGTGTCCAATCTCAGAAAATAGTTTTTGAGAAATTATTATTTTGTCAATTCAATGTTAATTATCTTAGTTTTTCGGGTGATTTTAGCTGTATTATATGTCTACCTCTCGTGTAGATAGCCCAGTTATAGAGGCTCTAAATCCCGTTTTGTGTCTCCACCATACAAGACCAAATCACTTTAGTGTCCAATCTCAGAAAATAGTTTTTGAGAAATTATTATTTTGTCAATTCAATGTTAATTATCTTAGTTTTTAGGGTGATTTTAGCTGTATTATATGTCTACCTCTCGTGTAGATAGCCCAGTTATAGAGGCTCTAAATCCCGTTTTGTGTCTCCACCATACAAGACCAAATCACTTTAGTGTCCAATCTCAGAAAATAGTTTTTGAGAAATTATTATTTTGTCATTTCAATGTTAATTATCTTAGTTTTTAGGGTGATTTTAGCTGTATTATATGTCTACCTCTCGTGTAGATAGCCCAGTTATAGAGGCTCTAAATCCCGTTTTGTGTCTCCACCATACAAGACCAAATCACTTTAGTGTCCAATCTCAGAAAATAGTTTTTGAGAAATTATTATTTTGTCAATTCAATGTTAATTATCTTAGTTTTTAGGCTGATTTTAGCTCTATTATATGTCTACCTCTCATGTATTAAGATAGCCCAGTTATAGAGGCTCTAAATCCCATTTTGTGTCTCCACCATACAAGACCAATTCACTTTAGTGTCCAATCTCAGAAAATAGTTTTTGAGAAAATATTATTTTGTCAATTCAATGTTAATTAGCATAGTTTTTAGGGTGATTTTAGCTATATTATATGTCTACCTCTCGTGTAGATAGCCCAGTTATAGAGGCTCTAAATCCCGTTTTGTGTCTCCACCATACAAGACCAAATCACTTTAGTGTCCAATCTCAGAAAATAGTTTTTGAGAAAATATTATTTTGTCAATTCAATGTTAATTATCTTAGTTTTTAGGGTGATTTTAGCTATATTATATGTCTACCTCTCGTGTAGATAGCCCAGTTATAGAGGCTCTAAATCCCGTTTTGTGTCTCCACCATACAAGACCAAATCACTTTAGTGTCCAATCTCAGAAAATAGTTTTTGAGAAATTATTATTTTGTCAATTCAATGTTAATTATCTTAGTTTTTAGGGTGATTTTAGCTGTATTATATGTCTACCTCTCGTGTAGATAGCCCAGTTATAGAGGCTCTAAATCCCGTTTTATGTCTCCACCATACAAGACCAATTCACTTTAGTGTCCAATCTCAGAAAATAGTTTTTGAGAAAATATTATTTTGTCAATTCAATGTTAATTATCTTAGTTTTTAGGGTGAGTTTAGCTCTATTATATGTCTACCTCTCATGTATTAAGATAGCCCAGTTATAGAGGCTCTAAATCCCGTTTTGTGTCTCCACCATACAAGACCAATTCACTTTAGTGTCCAATCTCAGAAAATAGTTTTTGAGAAAATATTATTTTTTCAATTCAATGTTAATTATCTTAGTTTTTAGGGTGATTTTAGCTCTATTATATGTCTACTTCTCATGTATTAAGATAGCCCAGTTATAGAGGCTCTAAATCCCGTTTTGTGTCTCCACCATACAAGACCAATTCACTTTAGTGTCCAATCTCAGAAAATAGTTTTTGAGAAAATATTAGTTTTTCAATTCAATGTTAATTATCTTAGTTTTTAGGGTGATTTTAGCTGTATTATATGTCTACCTCTCATGTATTAAGATAGCCCAGTTATAGAGGCTCTAAATCCCGTTTTGTGTCTCCACCATACAAGACCAATTCACTTTAGTGTCCAATCTCAGAAAATAGTTTTTGAGAAAATATTATTTGTTCAATTCAATGTTAATTATCTTAGTTTTTAGGGTGATTTTAGCTGTATTATATGTCTACCTCTCATGTATTAAGATAGCCCAGTTATAGAGGCTCTAAATCCCGTTTTGTGTCTCCACCATACAAGACCAATTCACTTTAGTGTCCAATCTCAGAAAATAGTTTTTGAGAAATTATTATTTTGTCAATTCAATGTTAATTATCTTAGTTTATAGGGTGATTTTAGCTGTATTATATGTCTACCTCTCATGTATTAAGATAGCCCAGTTATAGAGGCTCTAAATCCCGTTTTGTGTCTCCACCATACAAGACCAATTCACTTTAGTGTCCAATCTCAGAAAATAGTTTTTGAGAAAATATTATTTTGTCAATTCAATGTTAATTAGCCTAGGTTTTAGGGTGATTTTAGCTCTATTATATGTCTACCTCTCGTGTAGATAGCCCAGTTATAGAGGCTCTAAATCCCGTTTTGTGTCTCCACCATACAAGACCAATTCACTTTTGTGTCCAATCTCAGAAAATTGTTTTTGAGAAAATATTATTTTGTCAATTCAATGTTAATTAGCCTAGTTTTTAGGGTGATTTTAGCTCTATTATATGTCTACCTCTCGTGTAGATAGCCCAGTTATATTGGCTCTAAATCCCGTTTTGTGTCTCCACCATACAAGACCAATTCACTTTAGTGTCCAATCTCAGAAAATAGTTTTTGAGAAATTATTATTTTGTCAATTCAATGTTAATTAGCCTAGTTTTTAGGGTGATTTTAGCTCTATTATATGTCTACCTCTCGTGTAGATAGCCCAGTTATAGAGGCTCTAAATCCCGTTTTATGTCTCCACCATACAAGACCAATTCACTTTAGTGTCCAATCTCAGAAAATAGTTTTTGAGAAAAAAATATTTTGTCAATTCAATGTTAATTAGCCTAGTTTTATAGGGTGATTTTAGCTCTATTATGTGTCTACCTCTCGGTAGATAGCCCAGTTATAGAGGCTCTAAATCCCGTTTTATGTCTCCACCATACAAGACCAATTCACTTTAGTGTCCAATCTCAGAAAATAGTTTTTGAGAAAATATTATTTTGTCAATTCAATGTTAATTAGCCTAGTTTTTAGGGTGATTTTAGCTCTATTATATGTCTACCTCTCGTGTAGATAGCCCAGTTATAGAGGCTCTAAATCCCGTTGTGTGTCTCCACCATACAAGACCAATTCACTTTAGTGTCCAATCTCAGAAAATAGTTTTTGAGAAATTATTATTTTGTCAATTCAATGTTAATTATCTTAGTTTTTAGGGTGATTTTAGCTCTATTATATGTCTACCTCTCGTGTAGATAGCCCAGTTATATTGGCTCTAAATCCCGTTTTGTGTCTCCACCATACAAGACCAATTCACTTTAGTGTCCAATCTCAGAAAATAGTTTTTGAGAAATTATTATTTTGTCAATTCAATGTTAATTAGCCTAGTTTTTAGGGTGATTTTAGCTCTATTATATGTCTACCTCTCGTGTAGATAGCCCAGTTATATTGGCTCTAAATCCCGTTTTGTGTCTCCACCATACAAGACCAATTCACTTTAGTGTCCAATCTCAGAAAATAGTTTTTGAGAAATTATTATTTTGTCAATTCAATGTTAATTAGCCTAGTTTTTAGGGTGATTTTAGCTCTATTATATGTCTACCTCTCGTGTAGATAGCCCAGTTATATTGGCTCTAAATCCCGTTTTGTGTCTCCACCATACAAGACCAATTCACTTTAGTGTCCAATCTCAGAAAATAGTTTTTGAGAAATTATTATTTTGTCAATTCAATGTTAATTATCTTAGTTTTTAGGGTGATTTTAGCTCTATTATATGTCTACCTCTCGTGTAGATAGCCCAGTTATATTGTCTCTAAATCCCGTTTTGTGTCTCCACCATACAAGACCAATTCACTTTAGTGTCCAATCTCAGAAAATAGTTTTTGAGAAATTATTATTTTGTCAATTCAATGTTAATTATCTTAGTTTTTAGGGTGATTTTAGCTCTATTATATGTCTACCTCTCGTGTAGATAGCCTAGTTATATTGGCTCTAAATCCCATTTTGTGTCTCCACCATACAAGACCAATTCACTTTAGTGTCCAATCTCAGAAAATAGTTTTTGAGAAATTATTATTTTGTCAATTCAATGTTAATTATCTTAGTTTTTAGGGTGATTTTAGTTCTATTATATGTCTACCTCTCGTGTAGATAGCCTAGTTATATTGGCTCTAAATCCCGTTTTGTGTCTCCACCATACAAGACCAATTCACTTTAGTGTCCAATCTCAGAAAATAGTTTTTGATAAATTATTATTTTGTCAATTCAATGTTAATTATCTTAGTTTTTAGGGTGATTTTAGCTCTATTATATGTCTACCTCTCGTGTAGATAGCCTAGTTATATTGGCTCTAAATCCCGTTTTGTGTCTCCACCATACAAGACCAATTCACTTTAGTGTCCAATCTCAGAAAATAGTTTTTGAGAAATTATTATTTTGTCAATTCAATGTTAATTATCTTAGTTTTTAGGGTGATTTTAGCTCTATTATATGTCTACCTCTCGTGTAGATAGCCTAGTTATATTGGCTCTAAATCCCGTTTTGTGTCTCCACCATACAAGACCAATTCACTTTAGTGTCCAATCTCAGAAAATAGTTTTTGAGAAATTATTATTTTGTCAATTCAATGTTAATTATCTTAGTTTTTTTAGGGTGATTTTAGCTCTAAATCCCGTTTTATGTCTCCACCATACAAGACCAAATATCTTTAGTGTCCAATCTCAGAAAATAGTTTTTGAGAAAATATTATTTTGTCAATTCAATGTTAATTATCTTAGTTTTTAGGGTGATTTTAGCTCTATTATATGTCTACCTCTCATGTAGATAGCCCAGTTATAGAGGCTCTAAATCCCGTTTTTATGTCTCCACCATACAAGACCAATTCACTTTAGTGTCCAATCTCAGAAAATAGTTTTTGAGAAAATATTATTTTGTCAATTCAATGTTAATTATCTTAGTTTTTAGGGTGATTTTAGCTCTATTATATGTCTACCTCTCATGTAGATAGCCCAGTTATAGAGGCTCTAAATCCCGTTTTTATGTCTCCACCATACAAGACCAAATCACTTTAGTGTCCAATCTCAGAAAATAGTTTTTGAGAAAATATTATTTTGTCAATTCAATGTTAATTATCTTAGTTTTTAGGGTGATTTTAGCTCTATTATATGTCTACCTCTCATGTAGATAGCCCAGTTATAGAGGCTCTAAATCCCGTTTTTATGTCTCCACCATACAAGACCAATTCACTTTAGTGTCCAATCTCAGAAAATAGTTTTTGAGAAAATATTATTTTGTCAATTCAATGTTAATTATCTTAGTTTTTAGGGTGATTTTAGCTCTATTATATGTCTACCTCTCATGTATTAAGATAGCCCAGTTATAGAGGCTCTAAATCCCATTTTGTGTCTCCACCATACAAGACCAATTCACTTTAGTGTCCAATCTCAGAAAATAGTTTTTGAGAAAATATTATTTTGTCAATTCAATGTTAATTAGCCTAGTTTTTAGGGTGATTTTAGCTATATTATATGTCTACCTCTCGTGTAGATAGCCCAGTTATAGAGGCTCTAAATCCCGTTTTGTGTCTCCACCATACAAGACCAAATCACTTTAGTGTCCAATCTCAGAAAATAGTTTTTGAGAAAATATTATTTTGTCCATTCAATGTTAATTATCTTAGTTTTTAGGGTGATTTTAGCTATATTATATGTCTACCTCTCGTGTAGATAGCCCAGTTATAGAGGCTCTAAATCCCGTTTTGTGTCTCCACCATACAAGACCAAATCACTTTAGTGTCCAATCTCAGAAAATAGTTTTTGAGAAATTATTATTTTGTCAATTCAATGTTAATTATCTTAGTTTTTTAGGGTGATTTTAGCTGTATTATATGTCTACCTCTCGTGTAGATAGCCCAGTTATAGAGGCTCTAAATCCCGTTTTATGTCTCCACCATACAAGACCAATTCACTTTAGTGTCCAATCTCAGAAAATAGTTTTTGAGAAAATATTATTTTGTCAATTCAATGTTAATTATCTTAGTTTTTAGGGTGATTTTAGCTCTATTATATGTCTACCTCTCATGTATTAAGATAGCCCAGTTATAGAGGCTCTAAATCCCGTTTTGTGTCTCCACCATACAAGACCAATTCACTTTAGTGTCCAATCTCAGAAAATAGTTTTTGAGAAAATATTATTTTTTCAATTCAATGTTAATTATCTTAGTTTTTAGGGTGATTTTAGCTCTATTATATGTCTACCTCTCATGTATTAAGATAGCCCAGTTATAGAGGCTCTAAATCCCGTTTTGTGTCTCCACCATACAAGACCAATTCACTTTAGTGTCCAATCTCAGAAAATAGTTTTTGAGAAAATATTATTTTTTCAATTCAATGTTAATTATCTTAGTTTTTAGGGTGATTTTAGCTGTATTATATGTCTACCTCTCATGTATTAAGATAGCCCAGTTATAGAGGCTCTAAATCCCGTTTTGTGTCTCCACCATACAAGACCAATTCACTTTAGTGTCCAATCTCAGAAAATAGTTTTTGAGAAAATATTATTTTTTCAATTCAATGTTAATTATCTTAGTTTTTAGGGTGATTTTAGCTGTATTATATGTCTACCTCACATGTATTAAGATAGCCCAGTTATAGAGGCTCTAAATCCCGTTTTGTGTCTCCACCATACAAGACCAATTCACTTTAGTGTCCAATCTCAGAAAATAGTTTTTGAGAAATTATTATTTTGTCAATTCAATGTTAATTATCTTAGTTTATAGGGTGATTTTAGCTGTATTATATGTCTACCTCTCATGTATTAAGATAGCCCAGTTATAGAGGCTCTAAATCCCGTTTTGTGTCTCCACCATACAAGACCAATTCACTTTAGTGTCCAATCTCAGAAAATAGTTTTTGAGAAATTATTATTTTGTCAATTCAATGTTAATTATCTTAGTTTTTAGGGTGATTTTAGCTGTATTATATGTCTACCTCTCATGTATTAAGATAGCCCAGTTATAGAGGCTCTAAATCCCGTTTTGTGTCTCCACCATACAAGACCAATTCACTTTAGTGTCCAATCTCAGAAAATAGTTTTTGAGAAATTATTATTTTGTCAATTCAATGTTAATTATCTTAGTTTTTAGGGTGATTTTAGCTGTATTATATGTCTACCTCTCATGTATTAAGATAGCCCAGTTATAGAGGCTCTAAATCCCGTTTTGTGTCTCCACCATACAAGACCAATTCACTTTAGTGTCCAATCTCAGAAAATAGTTTTTGAGAAATTATTATTTTGTCAATTCAATGTTAATTATCTTAGTTTTTAGGGTGATTTTAGCTGTATTATATGTCTACCTCTCATGTATTAAGATAGCCCAGTTATAGAGGCTCTAAATCCCGTTTTGTGTCTCCACCATACAAGACCAATTCACTTTAGTGTCCAATCTCAGAAAATAGTTTTTGAGAAATTATTATTTTGTCAATTCAATGTTAATTATCTTAGTTTTTAGGGTGATTTTAGCTGTATTATATGTCTACCTCTCATGTATTAAGATAGCCCAGTTATAGAGGCTCTAAATCCCGTTTTGTGTCTCCACCATACAAGACCAATTCACTTTAGTGTCCAATCTCAGAAAATAGTTTTTGAGAAATTATTATTTTGTCAATTCAATGTTAATTACCTTAGTTTTTAGGGTGATTTTAGCTGTATTATATGTCTACCTCTCATGTATTAAGATAGCCCAGTTATAGAGGCTCTAAATCCCGTTTATATTATTTTGTCAATTCAATGTTAATTATCTTAGTTTTTAGGGTGATTTTAGCTGTATTATATGTCTACCTCTCATGTATTAAGATAGCCCAGTTATAGAGGCTCTAAATCCCGTTTTGTGTCTCCACCATACAAGACCAATTCACTTTAGTGTCCAATCTCAGAAAATAGTTTTTGAGAAAATATTATTTTGTCAATTCAATGTTAATTATCTTAGTTTTTAGGGTGATTTTAGCTGTATTATATGTCTACCTCTCATGTATTAAGATAGCCCAGTTATAGAGGCTCTAAATCCCGTTTTGTGTCTCCACCATACAAGACCAATTCACTTTAGTGTCCAATCTCAGAAAATAGTTTTTGAGAAATTATTATTTTGTCAATTCAATGTTAATTATCTTAGTTTTTAGGGTGATTTTAGCTGTATTATATGTCTACCTCTCATGTATTAAGATAGCCCAGTTATAGAGGCTCTAAATCCCGTTTATATTATTTTGTCAATTCAATGTTAATTATCTTAGTTTTTAGGGTGATTTTAGCTGTATTATATGTCTACCTCTCATGTATTAAGATAGCCCAGTTATAGAGGCTCTAAATCCCGTTTATATTATTTTGTCAATTCAATGTTAATTATCTTAGTTTTTAGGGTGATTTTAGCTGTATTATATGTCTACCTCTCGTGTAGATAGCCCAGTTATAGAGGCTCTAAATCCCGTTTTGTGTCTCCACCATACAAGACCAATTCACTTTAGTGTCCAATCTCAGAAAATAGTTTTTGAGAAATTATTATTTTGTCAATTCAATGTTAATTATCTTAGTTTTTAGGGTGATTTTAGCTCTATTATATGTCTACCTCTCGTGTAGATAGCCCAGTTATAGAGGCTCTAAATCCCGTTTATATTAGTTTGTCAATTCAATGTTAATTATCTTAGTTTTTAGGGTGATTTTAGCTCTATTATATGTCTACCTCTCATGTATTAAGATAGCCCAGTTATAGAGGCTCTAAATCCCGTTTATATTATTTTGTCAATTCAATGTTAATTATCTTAGTTTTTAGGGTGATTTTAGCTGTATTATAATTATGTCTACCTCTCGTGTAGATAGCCCAGTTATAGAGGCTCTAAATCCCGTTTTGTGTCTCCACCATACAAGACCAATTCACTTTAGTGTCCAATCTCAGAAAATTGTTTTTGAGAAATTATTATTTTGTCAATTCAATGTTAATTATCTTAGTTTTTAGGGTGATTTTAGCTCTATTATATGTCTACCTCTCATGTATTAAGATAGCCCAGTTATAGAGGCTCTAAATCCCGTTTTGTGTCTCCACCATACAAGACCAATTCACTTTAGTGTCCAATCTCAGAAAATAGTTTTTGAGAAATTATTATTTTGTCAATTCAATGTTAATTATCTTAGTTTTTAGGGTGATTTTAGCTGTATTATATGTCTACCTCTCATGTATTAAGATAGCCCAGTTATAGAGGCTCTAAATCCCGTTTTGTGTCTCCACCATACAAGACCAATTCACTTTAGTGTCCAATCTCAGAAAATAGTTTTTGAGAAATTATTATTTTGTCAATTCAATGTTAATTATCTTAGTTTTTAGGGTGATTTTAGCTGTATTATATGTCTACCTCTCATGTATTAAGATAGCCCAGTTATAGAGGCTCTAAATCCCGTTTTGTGTCTCCACCATACAAGACCAATTCACTTTAGTGTCCAATCTCAGAAAATAGTTTTTGAGAAATTATTATTTTGTCAATTCAATGTTAATTATCTTAGTTTTTAGGGTGATTTTAGCTGTATTATATGTCTACCTCTCATGTATTAAGATAGCC
>JBAKBP010036842.1:0-17990 GCA_037953745.1 Lithodes maja | reverse complement strand
ATAATAGAGCTAAAATCACCCTAACAACTAAGATAATTAACATTGAATTGACAAAATAATAATTTCTCAAAAACTATTTTCTGAGATTGGACACTAAAGTGAATTGGTCTTGTATGGTGGAGACACAAAACGGGATTTAGAGCCTCTATAACTGGGATATCTTAATACATGAGAGGTAGACATATCATACAGCTAAAATCACCCTAAAAACTAAGATAATTAACATTGAATTGACAAAATAATAATTTATCAAAAACTATTTTCTGAGATTGGACACTAAAGTGAATTGGTCTTGTATGGTGGAGACACAAAACGGGATTTAGAGCCTCTATAACTGGGCTATCTACACGAGAGGTAGACATATAATAGAGATAAAATCACCCTAAAAACTAAGATAATTAACATTGAATTAACAAAATAATAATTTCTCAAAAACTATTTTCTGAGATTGGACACTAAAGTGAATTGGTCTTGTATGGTGGAGACACAAAACGGGATTTAGAGCCTCTATAACTGGGCTATCTACACGAGAGGTAGACATATAATAGAGCTAAAATCACCCTAAAAACGAAGATAATTAACATTGAATTGACAAAATAATAATTTCTCAAAAACTATTTTCTGAGATTGGACACTAAAGTGAATTGGTCTTGTATGGTGGAGACATAAAACGGGATTTAGAGCCTCTATAACTGGGCTATCTACACGAGAGGTAGACATATAATAGAGCTAATATCACCCTAAAAACTAAGATAATTAACATTGAATTGACAAAATAATAATTTCTCAAAAGCTATTTTCTGAGATTGGACACTAAAGTGAATTGGTCTTGTATGGTGGAGACACAAAACGGGATTTAGAGCCTCTATAACTGGGCTATCTACACGAGAGGTAGACATATAATAGAGCTAAAATCACCCTAAAAACTAGTCTAATTAACATTGAATTGACAAAATAATATAAACGGGATTTAGAGCCTCTATAACTGGGCTATCTACACGAGAGGTAGACATATAATAGAGCTAAAATCACCCTAAAAACTAGGCTAATTAACATTGAATTGACAAAATAATATTTTCTCAAAAACTATTTTCTGAGATTGGACACTAAAGTGAATTGGTCTTGTATGGTGGAGACATAAAACGGGATTTAGAGCCTCTATAACTGGGCTATCTACACGAGAGGTAGACATATAATAGAGCTAAAATCACCCTAAAAACTAGGCTAATTAACATTGAATTGACAAAATAATATTTTCTCAAAAACTATTTTCTGAGATTGGACACTAAAGTGAATTGGTCTACTATGGTGGAGACATAAAACGGGATTTAGAGCCTCTATAACTGGGCTATCTACACGAGAGGTAGACATATAATAGAGCTAAAATCACCCTAAAAACTAGGCTAATTAACATTGAATTGACAAAATAATAATTTCTCAAAAACTATTTTCTGAGATTGGACACTAAAGTGAATTGGTCTTGTATGGTGGAGACACAAAACGGGATTTAGAGCCTCTATAACTGGGCTATCTTAATACATGAGAGGTAGACATATAATACAGCTAAAATCACCCTAAAAACTAAGATAATTAACATTGAATTGACAAAATAATAATTTCTCAAAAACTATTTTCTGAGATTGGACACTAAAGTGATTTGGTCTTGTATGGTGGAGACACAAAACGGGATTTAGAGCCTCTATAACTGGGCTATCTACACGAGAGGTAGACATATAATACAGCTAAAATCACCCTAAAAACTAAGATAATTAACATTGAATTGACAAAATAATAATTTCTCAAAAACTATTTTCTGAGATTGGACACTAAAGTGATTTGGTCTTGTATGGTGGAGACACAAAACGGGATTTAGAGCCTCTATAACTGGGCTATCTTAATACACGAGAGGTAGACACATAATAGAGCTAAAATCACCCTAAAAACTAAGATAATTAACATTGAATTGACAAAATAATAATTTCTCAAAAACTATTTTCTGAGATTGGACACTAAAGTGAATTGGTCTTGTATGGTGGAGACACAAAACGGGATTTAGAGCCTCTATAACTGGGCTATCTACACGAGAGGTAGACATATAATACAGCTAAAATCACCCTAAAAACTAAGATAATTAACATTGAATTGACAAAATAATAATTTCTCAAAAACTATTTTTCTGAGATTGGACACTAAAGTGATTTGGTCTTGTATGGTGGAGACACAAAACGGGATTTAGAGCCTCTATAACTGGGCTATCTACACGAGAGGTAGACATATAATACAGCTAAAATCACCCTAAAAACTAAGATAATTAACATTGAATTGACAAAATAATAATTTCTCAAAAACTATTTTCTGTGATTGGACACTAAAGTGAATTGGTCTTGTATGATGGAGACACAAAACGGGATTTAGAGCCTCTATAACTGGGCTATCTACACGAGAGGTAGACATATAATAGAGCTAAAATCACCCTAAAAACTAAGATAATTAACATTGAATTGACAAAATAATATTTTCTCAAAAACTATTTTCTGAGATTGGACACTAAAGTGAATTGGTCTTGTATGGTGGAGACATAAAACGGGATTTAGAGCCTCTATAACTGGGCTATCTTAATACATGAGAGGTAGACATATAATAGAGCTAAAATCACCCTAAAAACTAAGATAATTAACATTGAATTGACAAAATAATAATTTCTCAAAAACTATTTTCTGAGATTGGACACTAAAGTGAATTGGTCTTGTATGGTGGAGACACAAAACGGGATTTAGAGCCCCTATAACTGGGCTATCTTAATACATGAGAGGTAGACATGTAATAGAGCTAAAATCACCCTAAAAACTAAGATAATTAACATTGAATTGACAAAATAATAATTTCTCAAAAACTATTTTCTGAGATTGGACACTAAAGTGAATTGGTCTTGTATGGTGGAGACATAAAACGGGATTTAGAGCCTCTATAACTGGGCTATCTTAATACATGAGAGGTAGACATATAATAGAGCTAAAATCACCCTAAAAACTAAGATAATTAACATTGAATTGACAAAATAATATTTTCTCAAAAACTATTTTCTGAGATTGGACACTAAAGTGAATTGGTCTTGTATGGTGGAGACACAAAACGGGATTTAGAGCCTCTATAACTGGGCTATCTACACGAGAGGTAGACATATAATAGAGCTAAAATCACCCTAAAAACTAAGATAATTAACATTGAATTGACAAAATAATAATTTCTCAAAAACTATTTTCTGAGATTGGACACTAAAGTGAATTGGTCTTGTATGGTGGAGACACAAAACGGGATTTAGAGCCTCTATAACTGGGCTATCTACACGAGAGGTAGACATATAATACAGCTAAAATCACCCTAAAAACTAAGATAATTAACATTGAATTGACAAAATAATAATTTCTCAAAAACTATTTTCTGAGATTGGACACTAAAGTGAATTGGTCTTGTATGGTGGAGACACAAAACGGGATTTAGAGCCTCTATAACTGGGCTATCTACACGAGAGGTAGACATATAATACAGCTAAAATCACCCTAAAAACTAAGATAATTAACATTGAATTGACAAAATAATAATTTCTCAAAAAATATTTTCTGAGATTGGACACTAAAGTGATTTGGTCTTGTATGGTGGAGACACAAAACGAGATTTAGAGCCTCTATAACTGGGCTATCTACACGAGAGGTAGACATATAATAGAGCTAAAATCACCCTAAAAACTAAGATAATTAACATTGAATTGACAAAATAATATAAACGGGATTTAGAGCCTCTATAACTGGGCTATCTACACGAGAGGTAGACATATAATACAGCTAAAATCACCCTAAAAACTAAGATAATTAACATTGAATTGACAAAATAATAATTTCTCAAAAACTATTTTCTGAGATTGGACACTAAAGTGAATTGGTCTTGTATGGTGGAGACACAAAACGGGATTTAGAGCCTCTATAACTGGGCTATCTACACGAGAGGTAGACATATAATAGAGCTAAAATCACCCTAAAAACAAAGATAATTAACATTGAATTGACAAAATAATATAAACGGGATTTAGAGCCTCTATAACTGGGCTATCTACACGAGAGGTAGACATATAATACAGCTAAAATCACCCTAAAAACTAAGATAATTAACATTGAATTGACAAAATAATAATTTCTCAAAAACTATTTTCTGAGATTGGACACTAAAGTGAATTGGTCTTGTATGGTGGAGACACAAAACGGGATTTAGAGCCTCTATAACTGGGCTATCTACACGAGAGGTAGACATATAATAGAGCTAAAATCACCCTAAAAACTAAGATAATTAACATTGAATTGACAAAATAATATAAACGGGATTTAGAGCCTCTATAACTGGGCTATCTACACGAGAGGTAGACATATAATACAGCTAAAATCACCCTAAAAACTAAGATAATTAACATTGAATTGACAAAATAATAATTTCTCAAAAACTATTTTCTGAGATTGGACACTAAAGTGATTTGGTCTTGTATGGTGGAGACACAAAACGGGATTTAGAGCCTCTATAACTGGGCTATCTACACGAGAGGTAGACATATAATACAGCTAAAATCACCCTAAAAACTAGGCTAAATAACATTGAATTGACAAAATAATATTTTCTCAAAAACTATTTTCTGAGATTGGACACTAAAGTGAATTGGTCTTGTATGGTGGAGACACAAAACGGGATTTAGAGCCTCTATAACTGGGCTATCTACACGAGAGGTAGACATATAATAGAGCTAAAATCACCCTAAAAACTAAGATAATTAACATTGAATTGACAAAATAATAATTTCTCAAAAACTATTTTCTGAGATTGGACACTAAAGTGAATTGGTCTTGTATGGTGGAGACACAAAACGGGATTTAGAGCCTCTATAACTGGGCTATCTACACGAGAGGTAGACATATAATAGAGCTAAAATCACCCTAAAAACTAAGATAATTAACATTGAATTGACAAAATAATAATTTCTCAAAAACTATTTTCTGAGATTGGACACTAAAGTGAATTGGTCTTGTATGGTGGAGACACAAAACGGGATTTAGAGCCTCTATAACTGGGCTATCTACACGAGAGGTAGACATATAATAGAGCTAAAATCACCCTAAAAACTAAGATAATTAACATTGAATTGACAAAATAATAATTTCTCAAAAACTATTTTCTGAGATTGGACACTAAAGTGAATTGGTCTTGTATGGTGGAGACACAAAACGGGATTTAGAGCCTCTATAACTGGGCTATCTTAATAGATGAGAGGTAGACATATAATACAGCTAAAATCACCCTAAAAACTAAGATAATTAACATTGAATTGACAAAATAATAATTTCTCAAAAACTATTTTCTGAGATTGGACACTAAAGTGAATTGGTCTTGTATGGTGGAGACACAAAACGGGATTTAGAGCCTCTATAACTGGGCTATCTACACGAGAGGTAGACATATAATAGAGCTAAAATCACCCTAAAAACTAAGATAATTAACATTGAATTGACAAAATAATAATTTCTCAAAAACTATTTTCTGAGATTGGACACTAAAGTGAATTGGTCTTGTATGGTGGAGACACAAAACGGGATTTAGAGCCTCTATAACTGGACTATCTTAATACATGAGAGGTAGACATATAATAGAGCTAAAATCACCCTAAAAACTAAGATAATTAACATTGAATTGACAAAATAATATTTTCTCAAAAACTATTTTCTGAGATTGGACACTAAAGTGAATTGGTCTTGTATGGTGGAGACATAAAACGGGATTTAGAGCCTCTATAACTGGGCTATCTTAATACATGAGAGGTAGACATATAATAGAGCTAAAATCACCCTAAAAACTAAGATAATTAACATTGAATTGACAAAATAATATTTTCTCAAAAACTATTTTCTGAGATTGGACACTAAAGTGAATTGGTCTTGTATGGTGGAGACATAAAACGGGATTTAGAGCCTCTATAACTGGGCTATCTTAATACATGAGAGGTAGACATATAATAGAGCTAAAATCACCCTAAAAACTAAGATAATTAACATTGAATTGACAAAATAATATTTTCTCAAAAACTATTTTCTGAGATTGGACACTAAAGTGAATTGGTCTTGTATGGTGGAGACATAAAACGGGATTTAGAGCCTCTATAACTGCGCTATCTTAATACATGAGAGGTAGACATATAATAGAGCTAAAAATCACCCTAAAAACTAAGATAATTAACATTGAATTGACAAAATAATATTTTCTCAAAAACTATTTTCTGAGATTGGACACTAAAGTGAATTGGTCTTGTATGGTGGAGAAATAAAACGGGATTTAGAGCCTCTATAACTGGGCTATCTTAATACATGAGAGGTAGACATATAATAGAGCTAAAATCACCCTAAAAACTAAGATAATTAACATTGAATTGACAAAATAATATTTTCTCAAAAACTATTTTCTGAGATTGGACACTAAAGTGAATTGGTCTTGTATGGTGGAGACACAAAACGGGATTTAGAGCCTCTATAACTGAGCTATCTACACGAGAGGTAGACATATAATAGAGCTAAAATCACCCTAAAAACTAAGATAATTAACATTGAATTGACAAAATAATAATTTCTCAAAAACTATTTTCTGAGATTGGACACTAAAGTGAATTGGTCTTGTATGGTGGAGACACAAAACGGGATTTAGAGCCTCTATAACTGGGCTATCTACACGAGAGGTAGACATATAATACAGCTAAAATCACCCTAAAAACTAAGATAATTAACATTGAATTGACAAAATAATAATTTCTCAAAAACTATTTTCTGAGATTGGACACTAAAGTGAATTGGTCTTGTATGGTGGAGACACAAAACGGGATTTAGAGCCTCTATAACTGGGCTATCTACACGAGAGGTAGACATATAATACAGCTAAAATCACCCTAAAAACTAAGATAATTAACATTGAATTGACAAAATCATAATTTCTCAAAAATTATTTTCTGAGATTGGACACTAAAGTGATTTGGTCTTGTATGGTGGAGACACAAAACGGGATTTAGAGCCTCTATAACTGGGCTATCTACACGAGAGGTAGACATATAATACAGCTAAAATCACCCTAAAAACTAAGATAATTAACATTGAATTGACAAAATAATAATTTCTCAAAAACTATTTTCTGAGATTGGACACCAAAGTGAATTGGTCTTGTATGGTGGAGACACAAAACGGGATTTAGAGCCTCTATAACTGGGCTATCTACACGAGAGGTAGACATATAATAGAGCTAAAATCACCCTAAAAACTAAGATAATTAACATTGAATTGACACAATAATATAAACGGGATTTAGAGCCTCTATAACTGGGCTATCTACACGAGAGGTAGACATATAATACAGCTAAAATCACCCTAAAAACTAAGATAATTAACATTGAATTGACAAAATAATAATTTCTCAAAAACTATTTTCTGAGATTGGACACTAAAGTGAATTGGTCTTGTATGGTGGAGACACAAAACGGGATTTAGAGCCTCTATAACTGGGCTATCTACACGAGAGGTAGACATATAATACAGCTAAAAATCACCCTAAAAACTAAGATAATTAACATTGAATTGACAAAATAATAATTTCTCAAAAACTATTTTCTGAGATTGGACACTAAAGTGAATTGGTCTTGTATGGTGGAGACACAAAACGGGATTTAGAGCCTCTATAACTGGGCTATCTACACGAGAGGTAGACATATAATAGAGCTAAAATCACCCTAAAAACTAAGATAATTAACATTGAATTGACAAAATAATATAAACGGGATTTAGAGCCTCTATAACTGGGCTATCTACACGAGAGGTAGACATATAATACAGCTAAAATCACCCTAAAAACTAAGATAATTAACATTGAATTGACAAAATAATAATTTCTCAAAAACTATTTTCTGAGATTGGACACTAAAGTGATTTGGTCTTGTATGGTGGAGACACAAAACGGGATTTAGAGCCTCTATAACTGGGCTATCTACACGAGAGGTAGACATATAATACAGCTAAAATCACCCTAAAAACTAAGATAATTAACATTGAATTGACAAAATAATAATTTCTCAAAAACTATTTTCTGAGATTGGACACTAAAGTGATTTGGTCTTGTATGGTGGAGACACAAAACAGGATTTAGAGCCTCTATAACTGGGCTATCTACACGAGAGGTAGACATATAATACAGCTAAAATCACCCTAAAAACTAGGCTAATTAACATTGAATTGACAAAATTATATTTTCTCAAAAACTATTTTCTGAGATTGGACACTAAAGTGAATTGGTCTTGTATGGTGGAGACACAAAACGGGATTTAGAGCCTCTATAACTGGGCTATCTACACGAGAGGTAGACATATAATAGAGCTAAAATCACCCTAAAAACTAAGATAATTAACATTGAATTGACAAAATAATAATTTCTCAAAATCTATTTTCTGAGATTGGACACTAAAGTGAATTGGTCTTGTATGGTGGAGACACAAAACGGGATTTAGAGCCTCTATAACTGGGCTATCTACACGAGAGGTAGACATATAATAGAGCTAAAATCACCCTAAAAACTAAGATAATTAACATTGAATTGACAAAATAATAATTTCTCAAAAACTATTTTCTGAGATTGGACACTAAAGTGAATTGGTCTTGTATGGTGGAGACACAAAACGGGATTTAGAGCCTCTATAACTGGGCTATCTACACGAGAGGTAGACATATAATAGAGCTAAAATCACCCTAAAAACTAAGATAATTAACATTGAATTGACAAAATAATAATTTCTCAAAAACTATTTTCTGAGATTGGACACTAAAGTGAATTGGTCTTGTATGGTGGAGACACAAAACGGGATTTAGAGCCTCTATAACTGGGCTATCTACACGAGAGGTAGACATATAATAGAGCTAAAATCACCCTAAAAACTAAGATAATTAACATTGAATTGGCAAAATAATATTTTCTCAAAAACTATTTTCTGAGATTGGACACTAAAGTGAATTGGTCTTGTATGGTGGAGACATAAAACGGGATTTAGAGCATCTATAACTGGGCTATCTTAATACATGAGAGGTAGACATATAATAGAGCTAAAATCACCCTAAAAACTAAGATAATTAACATTGAATTGACAAAATAATATTTTCTCAAAAACTATTTTCTGAGATTGGACACTAAAGTGAATTGGTCTTGTATGGTGGAGACATAAAACGGGATTTAGAGCCTCTATAACTGGGCTATCTTAATACATGAGAGGTAGACATATAATAGAGCTAAAATCACCCTAAAAACTAAGATAATTAACATTGAATTGACAAAATAATATTTTCTCAAAAACTATTTTCTGAGATTGGACACTAAAGTGAATTGGTCTTGTATGGTGGAGACATAAAACGGGATTAGAGCCTCTATAACTGGGCTATCTTAATACATGAGAGGTAGACATATAATAGAGCTAAAATCACCCTAAAAACTAAGATGATTAACATTGAATTGACAAAATAATATTTTCTCAAAAACTATTTTCTGAGATTGGACACTAAAGTGAATTGGTCTTGTATGGTGGAGACATAAAACGGGATTTAGAACCTCTATAACTGGGCTATCTTAATACATGAGAGGTAGACATATAATAGAGCTAAAATCACCCTAAAAACTAAGATAATTAACATTGAATTGACAAAATAATATTTTCTCAAAAACTATTTTCTGAGATTGGACACTAAAGTGAATTGGTCTTGTATGGTGGAGACACAAAACGGGATTTAGAGCCTCTATAACTGGGCTATCTACACGAGAGGTAGACATATAATAGAGCTAAAATCACCCTAAAAACTAAGATAATTAACATTGAATTGACAAAATAATAATTTCTCAAAAACTATTTTCTGAGATTGGACACTAAAGTGAATTGGTCTTGTATGGTGGAGACACAAAACGGGATTTAGAGCCTCTATAACTGGGCTATCTACACGAGAGGTAGACATATAATAGAGCTAAAATCACCCTAAAAACTAAGATAATTAACATTGAATTGACAAAATAATAATTTCTCAAAAACTATTTTCTGAGATTGGACACTAAAGTGAATTGGTCTTGTATGGTGGAGACACAAAACGGGATTTAGAGCCTCTATAACTGGGCTATCTACACGAGAGGTAGACATATAATACAGCAAAATCACCCTAAAAACTAAGATAATTAACATTGAATTGACAAAATAATAATTTCTCAAAAACTATTTTCTGAGATTGGACACTAAAGTGATTTGGTCTTGTATGGTGGAGACACAAAACGGGATTTAGAGCCTCTATAACTGGGCTATCTACACGAGAGGTAGACATATAATACAGCTAAAATCACCCTAAAAACTAAGATAATTAACATTGAATTGACAAAATAATAATTTCTCAAAAACTATTTTCTGAGATTGGACACTAAAGTGATTTGGTCTTGTATGGTGGAGACACAAAACGGGATTTAGAGCCTCTATAACTGGGCTATCTACACGAGAGGTAGACATATAATAGAGCTAAAATCACCCTAAAAACTAAGATAATTAACATTGAATTGACAAAATAATATAAACGGGATTTAGAGCCTCTATAACTGGGCTATCTACACGAGAGGTAGACATATAATACAGCTAAAATCACCCTAAAAACTAAGATAATTAACATTGAATTGACAAAATAATAATTTCTCAAAAACTATTTTCTGAGATTGGACACTAAAGTGAATTGGTCTTGTATGGTGGAGACACAAAACGGGATTTAGAGCCTCTATAACTGGGCTATCTACACGAGAGGTAGACATTATAATAGAGCTAAAATCACCCTAAAAACTAAGATAATTAACATTGAATTGACAAAATAATATAAACGGGATTTAGAGCCTCTATAACTGGGCTATCTACACGAGAGGTAGACATATAATACAGCTAAAATCACCCTAAAAACTAAGATAATTAACATTGAATTGACAAAATAATAATTTCTCAAAAACTATTTTCTGAGATTGGACACTAAAGTGATTTGGTCTTGTATGGTGGAGACACAAAACGGGATTTAGAGCCTCTATAACTGGGCTATCTACACGAGAGGTAGACATATAATACAGCTAAAATCACCCTAAAAACTAAGATAATTAACATTGAATTGACAAAATAATAATTTCTCAAAAACTATTTTCTGAGATTGGACACTAAAGTGATTTGGTCTTGTATGGTGGAGACACAAAACGGGATTTAGAGCCTCTATAACTGGGCTATCTACACGAGAGGTAGACATATAATAGAGCTAAAATCACCCTAAAAACTAAGATAATTAACATTGAATTGACAAAATAATATAAACGGGATTTAGAGCCTCTATAACTGGGCTATCTACACGAGAGGTAGACATATAATACAGCTAAAATCACCCTAAAAACTAAGATAATTAACATTGAATTGACAAAATAATAATTTCTCAAAAACTATTTTCTGAGATTGGACACTAAAGTGAATTGGTCTTGTATGGTGGAGACACAAAACGGGATTTAGAGTCTCTATAACTGGGCTATCTACACGAGAGGTAGACATATAATAGAGCTAAAATCACCCTAAAAACTAAGATAATTAACCTGTTAAGCGCTAAATAGCCCTAGGAGCTAGGGTAGTTATTTGTGTATTTCTAGCCTTGGATTCTGACAGAATTCGTTATATTTACAATATAGACCATTATTTGTTTTCGGTATGCTTTTATTTTACATATATGATGTATATATGAACCTTCAAGAGTGCTAAAATAAGTGGGAAAAGCATTTGGGTGGTGAAAACCGAAGATATTGGCCACCCGGTCGTAATGTCAGGCGAGAGAGAGCTGCAGTCAACCCTCCTCTCTCGCTGTCTGTGAGGTAACTGAGGGCGGCGGGGCGGTCTGGGCTGGTGTGTGTGTGGTACATATCGATCTTTTCTGCAACCCACTTGTGCTACATTATCGCGGGAGAGAAAAATAACCGATAAATGATGATAATAAGAGGGAAAATAGGTGATAATTGAGGAGGGGAGGGAGGGGGGAATAAGGTGGGGAAGGAGGGGAGGGGGGTGGGTGAGATTTACATGGATGAGTACTGGAGGGGAATTATCTCACCTAGAGACAAATTTTTTTTTTTTGATAGGCCCTTTTTTTTTTTGGAAAGCTTTTTTTATGGTCCTGCTTCCGTGAGGCCTATCGCGTTCCCTATAGGAAGCCTTCCGTGAGGCCTATCGCGCTTGCTGGGTTAACATTGAATTGACAAAATAATATAAACGGGATTTAGAGCCTCTATAACTGGGCTATCTACACGAGAGGTAGACATATAATACAGCTAAAATCACCCTAAAAACTAAGATTATTAACATTGAATTGACAAAATAATAATTTCTCAAAAACTATTTTCTGAGATTGGACACTAAAGTGATTTGGTCTTGTATGGTGGAGACACAAAACGGGATTTAGAGCCTCTATAACTGGGCTATCTACACGAGAGGTAGACATATAATATAGCTAAAATCACCCTAAAAACTAAGATAATTAACATTGAATTGACAAAATAATAATTTCTCAAAAACTATTTTCTGAGATTGGACACTAAAGTGATTTGGTCTTGTATGGTGGAGACACAAAACGGGATTTAGAGCCTCTATAACTGGGCTATCTACACGAGAGGTAGACATATAATACAGCTAAAATCACCCTAAAAACTAGGCTAATTAACATTGAATTGACAAAATAATATTTTCTCAAAAACTATTTTCTGAGATTGGACACTAAAGTGAATTGGTCTTGTATGGTGGAGACACACAACGGGATTTAGAGCCTCTATAACTGGGCTATCTACACGAGAGGTAGACATATAATAGAGCTAAAATCACCCTAAAAACTAAGATAATTAACATTGAATTGACAAAATAATAATTTCTCAAAAACTATTTTCTGAGATTGGACACTAAAGTGAATTGGTCTTGTATGGTGGAGACACAAAACGGGATTTAGAGCCTCTATAACTGGGCTATCTACACGAGAGGTAGACATATAATAGAGCTAAAATCACCCTAAAAACTAAGATAATTAACATTGAATTGACAAAATAATAATTTCTCAAAAACTATTTTCTGAGATTGGACACTAAAGTGAATTGGTCTTGTATGGTGGAGACACAAAACGGGATTTAGAGCCTCTATAACTGGGCTATCTACACGAGAGGTAGACATATAATAGAGCTAAAATCACCCTAAAAACTAAGATAATTAACATTGAATTGACAAAATAATATTTTCTCAAAAACTATTTTCTGAGATTGGACACTAAAGTGAATTGGTCTTGTATGGTGGAGACACAAAACGGGATTTAGAGCCTCTATAACTGGGCTATCTACACGAGAGGTAGACATATAATACAGCTAAAATCACCCTAAAAACTAAGATAATTAACATTGAATTGACAAAATAATAATTTCTCAAAAACTATTTTCTGAGATTGGACACTAAAGTGAATTGGTCTTGTATGGTGGAGACACAAAACGGGATTTAGAGCCTCTATAACTGGGCTATCTACACGAGAGGTAGACATATAATAGAGCTAAAATCACCCTAAAAACTAAGATAATTAACATTGAATTGACAAAATAATAATTTCTCAAAAACTATTTTCTGAGATTGGACACTAAAGTGAATTGGTCTTGTATGGTGGAGAAACAAAACGGGATTTAGAGCCTCTATAACTGGGCTATCTACACGACAGGTAGACATATAATAGAGCTAAAATCACCCTAAAAACTAAGATAATTAACATTGAATTGACAAAATAATAATTTCTCAAAAACTATTTTCTGAGATTGGACACTAAAGTGAATTGGTCTTGTATGGTGGAGACATAAAACGGGATTTAGAGCCTCTATAACTGGGCTATCTTAATACATGAGAGGTAGACATATAATAGAGCTAAAATCACCCTAAAAACTAAGATAATTAACATTGAATTGACAAAATAATAATTTCTCAAAAACTATTTTCTGAGATTGGACACTAAAGTGAATTGGTCTTGTATGGTGGAGACACAAAACGGGATTTAGAGCCTCTATAACTGGGCTATCTTAATACATGAGAGGTAGACATATAATAGAGCTAAAATCACCCTAAAAACTAAGATAATTAACATTGAATTGACAAAATAATATTTTCTCAAAAACTATTTTCTGAGATTGGACACTAAAGTGAATTGGTCTTGTATGGTGGAGACACAAAACGGGATTTAGAGCCTCTATAACTGGGCTATCTTAATACATGAGAGGTAGACATATAATTGAGCTAAAATCACCCTAAAAACTAAGATAATTAACATTGAATTGACAAAATAATAATTTCTCAAAAACTATTTTCTGAGATTGGACACTAAAGTGAATTGGTCTTGTATGGTGGAGACATAAAACGGGATTTAGAGCCTCTATAACTGGGCTATCTTAATACATGAGAGGTAGACATATAATAGAGCTAAAATCACCCTAAAAACTAAGATAATTAACATTGAATTGACAAAATAATATTTTCTCAAAAACTATTTTCTGAGATTGGACACTAAAGTGAATTGGTCTTGTATGGTGGAGACATTAAACGGGATTTAGAGCCTCTATAACTGGACTATCTTAATACATGAGAGGTAGACATATAATAGAGCTAAAATCACCCTAAAAACTAAGATAATTAACATTGAATTGACAAAATAATAATTTTTCAAAAACTATTTTCTGAGATTGGACACTAAAGTGAATTGGTCTTGTATGGTGGAGACACAAAACGGGATTTAGAGCCCCTATAACTGGGCTATCTTAATACACGAGAGGTAGACATATAATAGAGCTAAAATCACCCTAAAAACTAAGATAATTAACATTGAATTGACAAAATAATAATTTCTCAAAAACTATTTTCTGAGATTGGACACTAAAGTGAATTGGTCTTGTATGGTGGAGACATAAAACGGGATTTAGAGCCTCTATAACTGGGCTATCTTAATACATGAGAGGTAGACATATAATACAGCTAAAATCACCCTAAAAACTAAGATAATTAACATTGAATTGACAAAATAATAATTTCTCAAAAACTATTTTCTGAGATTGGACACTAAAGTGAATTGGTCTTGTATGGTGGAGACACAAAACGGGATTTAGAGCCTCTATAACTGGGCTATCTACACGAGAGGTAGACATATAATAGAGCTAAAATCACCCTAAAAACTAAGATAATTAACATTGAATTGACAAAATAATAATTTCTCAAAAACTATTTTCTGAGATTGGACACTAAAGTGAATTGGTCTTGTATGGTGGAGACACAAAACGGGATTTAGAGCCTCTATAACTGGGCTATCTACACGAGAGGTAGACATAATTTATAATAGAGCTAAAATCACCCTAAAAACTAAGATAATTAACATTGAATTGACAAAATAATATAAACGGGATTTAGAGCCTCTATAACTGGGCTATCTACACGAGAGGTAGACATATAATACAGCTAAAATCACCCTAAAAACTAAGATAATTAACATTGAATTGACAAAATAATAATTTCTCAAAAACTATTTTCTGAGATTGGACACTAAAGTGAATTGGTCTTGTATGGTGGAGACACAAAACGGGATTTAGAGTCTCTATAACTGGGCTATCTACACGAGAGGTAGACATATAATAGAGCTAAAATCACCCTAAAAACTAAGATAATTAACCTGTTAAGCGCTAAATAGCCCTAGGAGCTAGGGTAGTTATTTGTGTATTTCTAGCCTTGGATTCTGACAGAATTCGTTATATTTACAATATAGACCATTATTTGTTTTCGGTATGCTTTTATTTTACATATATGATGTATATATGAACCTTCAAGAGTGCTAAAATAAGTGGGAAAAGCATTTGGGTGGTGAAAACCGAAGATATTGGCCACCCGGTCGTAATGTCAGGCGAGAGAGAGCTGCAGTCAACCCTCCTCTCTCGCTGTCTGTGAGGTAACTGAGGGCGGCGGGGCGGTCTGGGCTGGTGTGTGTGTGGTACATATCGATCTTTTCTGCAACCCACTTGTGCTACATTATCGCGGGAGAGAAAAATAACCGATAAATGATGATAATAAGAGGGAAAATAGGTGATAATTGAGGAGGGGAGGGAGGGGGGAATAAGGTGGGGAAGGAGGGGAGGGGGGTGGGTGAGATTTACATGGATGAGTACTGGAGGGGAATTATCTCACCTAGAGACAAATTTTTTTTTTTTGATAGGCCCTTTTTTTTTTTGGAAAGCTTTTTTTATGGTCCTGCTTCCGTGAGGCCTATCGCGTTCCCTATAGGAAGCCTTCCGTGAGGCCTATCGCGCTTGCTGGGTTAACATTGAATTGACAAAATAATATAAACGGGATTTAGAGCCTCTATAACTGGGCTATCTACACGAGAGGTAGACATATAATACAGCTAAAATCACCCTAAAAACTAAGATTATTAACATTGAATTGACAAAATAATAATTTCTCAAAAACTATTTTCTGAGATTGGACACTAAAGTGATTTGGTCTTGTATGGTGGAGACACAAAACGGGATTTAGAGCCTCTATAACTGGGCTATCTACACGAGAGGTAGACATATAATATAGCTAAAATCACCCTAAAAACTAAGATAATTAACATTGAATTGACAAAATAATAATTTCTCAAAAACTATTTTCTGAGATTGGACACTAAAGTGATTTGGTCTTGTATGGTGGAGACACAAAACGGGATTTAGAGCCTCTATAACTGGGCTATCTACACGAGAGGTAGACATATAATACAGCTAAAATCACCCTAAAAACTAGGCTAATTAACATTGAATTGACAAAATAATATTTTCTCAAAAACTATTTTCTGAGATTGGACACTAAAGTGAATTGGTCTTGTATGGTGGAGACACACAACGGGATTTAGAGCCTCTATAACTGGGCTATCTACACGAGAGGTAGACATATAATAGAGCTAAAATCACCCTAAAAACTAAGATAATTAACATTGAATTGACAAAATAATAATTTCTCAAAAACTATTTTCTGAGATTGGACACTAAAGTGAATTGGTCTTGTATGGTGGAGACACAAAACGGGATTTAGAGCCTCTATAACTGGGCTATCTACACGAGAGGTAGACATATAATAGAGCTAAAATCACCCTAAAAACTAAGATAATTAACATTGAATTGACAAAATAATAATTTCTCAAAAACTATTTTCTGAGATTGGACACTAAAGTGAATTGGTCTTGTATGGTGGAGACACAAAACGGGATTTAGAGCCTCTATAACTGGGCTATCTACACGAGAGGTAGACATATAATAGAGCTAAAATCACCCTAAAAACTAAGATAATTAACATTGAATTGACAAAATAATATTTTCTCAAAAACTATTTTCTGAGATTGGACACTAAAGTGAATTGGTCTTGTATGGTGGAGACACAAAACGGGATTTAGAGCCTCTATAACTGGGCTATCTACACGAGAGGTAGACATATAATACAGCTAAAATCACCCTAAAAACTAAGATAATTAACATTGAATTGACAAAATAATAATTTCTCAAAAACTATTTTCTGAGATTGGACACTAAAGTGAATTGGTCTTGTATGGTGGAGACACAAAACGGGATTTAGAGCCTCTATAACTGGGCTATCTACACGAGAGGTAGACATATAATAGAGCTAAAATCACCCTAAAAACTAAGATAATTAACATTGAATTGACAAAATAATAATTTCTCAAAAACTATTTTCTGAGATTGGACACTAAAGTGAATTGGTCTTGTATGGTGGAGAAACAAAACGGGATTTAGAGCCTCTATAACTGGGCTATCTACACGACAGGTAGACATATAATAGAGCTAAAATCACC
>JBAKBP010036841.1:0-17991 GCA_037953745.1 Lithodes maja | reverse complement strand
GTATACCACTACACCTACAGTGGTTTTCTCCAGGTTCCATTTTTAAGCTTCGCATACTAAGATGAATTCCTTTAGACTATCCACAAGAATTTTAGGTAACACCCCCATGTAAATTTTTCCATATTATCTTTTAACAGCCTCATGACAGAGGAACTTCAACATGGGAGTCGTGGGAGCTTCGCGAAATGTGACGGGAAAGTCTTGTAGTGAAGGATAACGACGGCTGTGTTCATTATAGTAGTCGATATGGTACCCATCTACAGTCAGTACACTGGTTTTAGGTGAATATCACACCCGTTAACTGTAGTAAGCACCATAGACTCGTATATTGGGATATGTATTGAAAGAAGGCGCGAAGATCAGACCGTCCAACTCTCGGCAGCTATATCTATGCCTCTTCTTTTAGAATTTTTTCTCTTCGTTGAAAAAACCCACATATGTAGAGTTAAGATAATCAGATACCGCTTTATCACGTGGTTCAAAAAAGGAAAACGTTGACTCTACCATTGGTTTAGTGCTATTGTCATTAACCGCCAAGACCCAATCCAAGAGTTGTAATTTATATATATAACATTCCACATCATAAAAAACATTATCGCCTTTTTCGGAAAATAATTTTTGGAATTGGGCTATTATTGGATCCGGGTTAAACAACTCTGTTATTGGGAATATATCTAGACCTTTACTTATTCTTATTATATTTCGCATAATCCACACAGCCATAGTGTGAGATTTGGCCTGAAGTGTTGGGTAGTACAATTTTACGAGGGGTAAATCGGGCAACACCAATAGCAGTATAAACAGATAGGACATGATTTGGATAGAACATTCGGAATGAGTTATGCCTCCATCTCCTCTATCTTTCATTACAGTTTCCAGGGCACAGTAAATGTAGCATTTGGCCGGGTAGATCTTCTCGGGGTTAATTTTTTTACTATTTGGACAGAAATTCTGAAATAGCATTGGTAAAGGGTTTCTTTTTGCTTCCTTATTTGAGTCATGTATCAATTGACAAATTTCAACACCCCGTTTTATTTTGGGGGGATAATTTTTTAAACAGTACATGCACCCCGTCATATTTTGAACATGTCTAGTCATGAATTGTATAAACAGGGTATTTGGTAAGGTGGTGGTGGTGATAATGTCCGCCAATAAGAAAAGGGATGACCAGATGGGATAAAAATCCGGAACCCCCACTATTCTAATTGTATCGAATGTCAATAAACGTTTCTCTCGCCAAAGATATGTTTCAATATTTCCTGTGTTACCTTTGGTAAAAATTATTCGTTTTTGTGTAACAAGTGTGGCGTATTCGCTTTCTCTGATGACAGCATATATTTGTTCGCAAGTTTGGGTAGAGATTAAAGCCTCGTAAAAACAACCGTGAAATCTTAGCTTTCCGTGGGTGGTTGGACACTCTATTATATGATGAAGTATTTTAATGACGGGCCCGAAACCATTGTCCTTTTCTATATCGTGTATGAAGGTGTCAATTTCGCTGGATAGCCTATCTGCCAAATCCATTTGGTTGTAATTATGACATAAATAGTGGACCAGTGCATCACCAAAAAGACGAATAACAATAGAAATGCGGTGCATGGTAAAGGTGTAGGGTTGTGTTTTTGTCTTGGAAAGGAATCTTCTCTCGACCTCTGAGAACATGGAAAAGCTTCGATAGAGACAGATATTAAACGTATTCAAAAGAAATATCAAGGGGTAGTGTTTTACTAACTTAACGTGACCTATTGTGACAATTTGTTGGGGATCTATAATTACACAATGGGGTATATAGCTGTCGAGTGTATCGTTTTCATTCACAAAATTGCGTATGGTTCTTTTCTGACTGGTCTGTAAACTATTACAAATATCGTCTTCATTAAAATTTAAGAGGGGGGAATATATAGGTTCGGTAACTTTTCCCGCGAGGTACATTTTTATGAATGTCAGAGTGCAGTTACTTTTATAACTCTCGGAGTTGGGGTTCTCCCCTTCATTTCTTGGTTGGAGTAGAATATCTATCACTGACGACATAATGACCACAATCACCTGGTGTCAATTGGACGGTGACGGTTTATCACTATTACTAAATAATGTTGCATTTATTAAAGATACTATGGCAATATCACTAATTAATTACGGCATTCTATTTTTTTCCGTGACCAATTCAATCGAATTCAATCTCATCAAAAATGAATTCACAAGCATATTTTGGCAGATGAAGCTTAATAATTGTGAGAGTTTTGAAGCGAGACAAATGCCGTTATATTTTTCCATTAACGGTGACCGCATGTTAGCACTATTTGTACCATTAAAAGGGTGTACAAAATATTCGGCATTTATCTACTCACAATCGTTGCTGACAATGACAAGCCTAACCGTAAAAGGAGATTATAGAAATATTGATCAGATAATTGTTGTATTAAAGCCGAAAACGTCAGTTTGGATAAAAAGTGATGAACGTGTTTACATCACCACTTCCGTGCCGCAGTCGCGGATCCCACCAAGATTCGAGTGCCTAATTGAACCTAATACTCTAGTCCGTCTTGTAGAAGAAGATTCGTCAATTATATTATGTGAGGATATTTCGAAACATGAGGGTCAACTGGCATATTTGCTCCACTATCAGCGGGTCCTATTACCCCAATATATAAGTGAGACTAATTTGTTAAAGATTATACAAAAGTCATCCATCCCCGAATTAAAAATAATGGCTTTGCAGGCCAATCTAATTAAGTATGAACACGACAATCATCCATTTTCGTATACCTGTCATTTACTATACGATAAAAAAGATCAATCATATGAAATGACTTTAAATAGACTAACCGACTTGAAATTAAAATGTCATATATGTAAGAACGATCCATTTCGGGCATTTAATCATATCTCGAAAGAACTCATCCAAATTATTCCCAAATCGAATTTTAACCCCATTCAATGTATCGGAATCGAGTTTATATCGAACCCCTCTCCCTTGAATTTGAAATTTTATACAACCAGCCAAGGAAAATTTAAACGATGGGATGTACATATCTGTTGTTTACTTAATTTTTTACTATTGGAAGTGGAGTATATATTTTGTTTGTGGCCCCCGAGAGATATATATCAAAACCATCTGAAGTTGATACGGAATACCAGAAACGATTATCAGATTCTTCGTAGTTTTCTAGGTGTGTTGAGGCTTAACGATTTCAAGATTGTAAATCTGATTGTTAGATGAGGGTGGCCCCTCCCACATATGGGCGGGGTTAGGAGGCGGGTGCCTCTAGGTTTTTATGTGTATATAGTATATATATATATATTTGTACGTCATTTGCACCTGGTCCCTCTCGAACACCGCCTCAGCCTCCAACATCACCGTCATTTACACCTGGTCCCTCTCGAACACCGCCTCAGCCTCCCGACATCACCGTCATTTGCACCTCCGACATCACCTCAACCTCCGACATCACCGTCGTTTGCACCTAATGGTTCCATATACAGGGGTTGGTCTCCGACATCACCGCCTCAGCCTTCAACATCAGGTACATCACCGTCGTTTGCACCTGATGGTTCCAGGGTTGGTCTCCGACATCATCGCCTCAGTCGTTTTTGTCAATTATGGAGACACCTCAATCTCCTCCTCCTACCGAACCTTTTGAAGATGACCAGCCTCCACCACCAACTCCTCCTCCTACCGAACCTTTTGAAAACAACCAGCCTTTTACTTCCCAGTATTTATCATCTATTGAAAAAGACCAGCCTCCACCATCCACACCAAGTAAATCTCCAATAAATATTTATATTGGAACCACACCGATTGTTATCATAATTAATTCACAACAACCTCACAACAATATTGATATAAATATTGGCGAGAAGCCTATAGTAGCACCGGCACCGCCCACCCCCTCATCCAACCCAAAAATGACACCCCAACAAGGAGATTGTTTGTGTCTGACAACCTCTAAACATACATCCACCAAGTATCATATTCAGAAAAAATGAGAAGTAAACGACGACATGATTGTTGCTTATATGAGAAGGATGAGGAATCGACAACATTATGGTCACCCGAGATGGTGTTACTGGTGTTTTTTTTGTTTAGTAAGTGAAACAGAGTCAGAAACTTGTCCTGGATTCTTCTAAGTTGTCTTCTTTATCCACATTAAAAAGAGGAGTCTAGGTGGAAAAGAAACGCGTTTTCTGTTTATTGTAACAAAAAATACCACACCATGCACACACGTGACGTAGGTGTGAATAGTATGGCTCTGAATAAAAAAAAGGGTCTTATATATAACCCCGAAGAGGCAACCTAAAGGGTTATGGGCGGGGTTATGCATAGAGTATATATATCCGTACCCATATCCACTAAAAGACACACTTATCTTACATCATGGAATCCTCACCAACACCACTGTCGCTTATACCTCTGCCTCCGACATCCCCTCGTTGTGAATCCAATCAATCTCAATCTTCGGGGCCACCTCCGACATCATTGTTGTTTTCACCTGGACCGTCTCGAACACCGCCAACATCACCATTGTTTTTACCAATTACGGAGACTCCTCAATTTCCGGATTCTCACCATTCTTCTCTCCCCCCACCAACTCCAACTCCTCCTCCTTCCGAACCTTTTGAAAATGACCAGCCTCCACCACCAACAACTACTACTCCTCCTCCTTCCGAACCTTTCGAAAATGACCAGCCTCCATCACCAACAACTCCTCCTCCTTACGAACCTTTCGAAAATGACCAGCCTCCACCACCAACAACTACTCCTCCTCCTCCTTACGAACCTTTCGAAAATGACCAGCCTCCATCACCAACAACTCCTTTCGAAAATGACCAGCCTTCTCCTTCCGAGTATTTATCATCTTTTGAAAATGACCAGCCGCCATCACCAACTAAACCTCCAATGAATATTTCTATTGGAACCGCACCGATTGTGTTAATAATTAATTCAACACAACCTCGCCCCAATATTTGTGTAAATATTGGTGAGAAGCCTGGAGCAGTACCGACACCGGCACTGGACCCAGTACCACCTTCCCCCTCCCCCAACCCGAAAATGACACCCCCATCAAAGAGATTTTTTGTGTCAACCTCTAAGCATCCACCCATATATTACAATTCTGGATCTATTCAGAAAAAGACGAGACGTCAACGACAAAGAGCTAAGAGAAATATGAGGCGGCGATAAATGATGATAACAAGATATAATCAAGGATTTACGATAAATATATGTCGGCAACAAAATGATGGTTGTTTTAGAAATATGTGGAGGCGACAAAACTATGGATACATGATGATACCAAGATGTCCTAAATATTTGAGATATATGTGGAGGCGACAAAACTATGGTTACATGATGATACCAAGATATTCCGGCTTGGGGAATTGGCATGGATTTAATAATTGTTGCTTCGGGTATTGACATAACTTTTTAGTTCAATTTGATAAAGTCTGGCCATTCTATTACTGGAGATACTCCAGTCGTCCTTTTGTCTCTTTGAAGTAGATCCCATATCACGTATATATACATTTCTCACGCATATATATAAATAAATAGTTACTTTCTTTAGCGGGCAAATGGCCTTTATAGGGATATTTGTGGAAGGGTTGGAATACGAGTAGTATGGTTCCTACCAAAGCGGTAAAACAATAATGACCCCTATTGATGAGTTGTTTGCCCACCATAAATAAACATTTTTTAAGATGATAATATAGTATAATTAGGTATGAGGTATGATATATTAATATATCCCATATCCCTGCGTTGTATATCATATCCCTATCAAGATATGGTCAACAAAATTATGGCCAAAAATATCAAAATTATACAAATTCTGAGATTTGAATTTACCCATGATGGTTGTATCGCGATATCCTTACCCCCAAGTTATAACACTCTAGTGTTATTATGTAAGATTCCCACCTTACCCAAATACCATTCAAATGTATTATTGTTTCCCTCGGCTAAAAAAGTCATAGTGAATGTACAAATTAGGGAAGAGGTTTACGTATTGGAGTCTTCTAAAATAAAAATAGTTATTCAGGGTCCGATTTATCGCGGTTATTTTCGGCAGGGTTATAGAAAGGATACTCTGAGTCTTTCGGCGCGGGATGTGTTTGTCTTGAACGATAATTGTACCGAAGATGTCGGTTTGGATGTCAGTGTCAGTATCGGGCGCGGAGCGGATACTTTTTGGGGGTCTCTGAAATTATTCCATTGTTCTAATCATGACAATTACACATGTTTATGTTCAGATTTAAAGTATATATATGTATTTTATATGTGTAACACCTGTAATATAAAAAGTTACAAAGAAAGCTGTGAAGTGTTTATAAAACCCACCATTCCCACCAATGGGGTTTGTTTTATTTTTTTTAATCATGAATTGTTGGAAAGTCGAGGTGGAGGGGATCTCATCCTCCAAGACGACCCACGAAAATCCTATTTTGCGAAACATGCCGTACTTTTTCCACAAAGAGGGGCGCGGGGTATAGGACTCAATATGACCATCCAGAATGTCAAGACTTGGTCCATTTTTACGGCCAATTTGAAGAGAATTTTGTTTGAACATGAGGGTATCGAATTCACCAAAGATTTTCTCTTTATAGAAAAAATACGACTTTTGGTGATTACCGTGGCGAATATTCCCGAGCGATATGCCATATTCGACGAGATTGTGTCATTTTTTTTTCTAAACAATCTCTGGAAGAGCTCTCGTTGTGGTAGGATCGCCGAAAGTATGCGACTCAATTGCTGCTCCATGGAAGGCCATACTCAATTCGAGTTGGATTGTTTTATATCCATCTGGAAACATAGGGGGATATGTCGAGTGTTGGGTAATGATATCCCCCTCTTATGGTTTTATGTCAGACCCTTCTCGGTACTGAGTGAGTGTTCGGTGGTAAAAGAGCTATACCAGGAAGACCACCGACTCTGGACAAATTTATCCTCCATCACCAGTCTCGAAGAGCGGATAATTGCTCTAAAAACTATGGCAAGATTGTGGAGAAAAGATCCAGTGAGGATCACTATACCCATTCATAATTTTAAAGTGATTATTGTTGACGATAATGATACATGTGGTTGTCCTCGCCTGCGTAATGACATGGATAGATATAATTTTGATTTGGGTATCTATCCCATTGAGGATAATGATAAGAGTATCTATATTCTGAGGGAAGAGGGCTATTTGAATTCCTCCCTTGTATCAAAAAGCAGACGAAGTTTAATAAAAAAACCCGCCCTACCCTCATCCATCACAAAGGACGAACGTCTAATTAATTTTCTATATTTTCAATTAAAGAAATGTATTTATATTTTTACCTCGGAGGATGAGTATGCGAGGAGTATATTTGATAAATTTCTCGAAGATTATCGTAAGGGTGGCGATTTATCAGCCTTCGTGTCCGAGGAGGAGAGCATGAAAGCCACCGATTTTCCATCTACCCAGACTATCACCACCTTTCATATAATGAGATCGCACGAGGTATATTTTATTTCACATATTCTACTTAATTTTATTTTACATAGTGTTTTATCAAAGATAATATACATAGGTTCTTTACCAAACCTTCGTCATAATTTAGAAGAGAGTTCATCCATGCTTGATGTTGCATTGCAGAAGGCTATCCATTGCACTCATGGAGATATGATCAGGTCGGTGGATATTATCCTCGATTCAACCATCGAACCGAGACTTGGCAGTATAGTTCCCAATTTTTGGTTGATTAATTCAAATTTTCAAAGATGGGTGCGAATGATACATTTTATATATAATAAATTATATATAAATTATACATCGGAATTTAATTATTGGAATATATTATTGAAACGAAAAGAGGAATCTTTGAATCATATGAAATTACTGGTCAATGCCGAACATAAGATAAAAGACTATATACGAGATAGTTTAAGTCCCCAACAGGCACTGTATTTTACGTAACCTTTAAGTAGCGGATAAATAAATCACCCGGCTAGCATTATTTGGCCGCTTCGGGTTATATAAATACAACTCTTTTTTATTTAGAGTCGTACTATTCACATCTCCATCACATGTGGTGTAATTGTTTACAATATACTTTACCTAAAAAAAATTGTTTTATTTCCACCTTGACTCCTCTTTATAGTGTAGACGACAATGACAACGTAGATGAATCCAGGGAAAGTTTCTGGTGGTGGCAGCGTTATCTGTCTTCATCAGCGGTGGGTCAGTCTCGTCTTTTTTTGTAATTTTTCCAAGTTTTTGGGTCCAACTCTACACAAATGGCAATGTTCTTTCACCCGGGATCCACACCAATGATACAATGGTAATTTCAGCCGTACTCTTGGGGCCCGTCGTTTTTCCTTCTTCTTCTTGTGATGAAGGTGACGGTTCCGCATGGTTAGTCAACCGAAGCGAAGCCCTCTATATAAATATATTTAAAATATGGTCAATATACTACAAAAAGCCAGTTGGTCACAGTGTTGTGAAACATTCCGCTAAAGCGTTCAAATTTCAACCCTATCGCAAATATCCCTGTCCGTTAAAATATGGTTATTTGGTTAGTAATATTATTATATATTTTATGTCTGATTAAAATATTAAATAATTATATATATCGGAATCCCATTACGTTTTTAAATAAAGATGTTAAATTTTGTTCTGATTCGATAATGGATTATTTTGACAATTTTGATTGTAGGAAGTCGGGAAGTATTCACGATGCTTTGATTTTACCCAATGCCTTGGTAATTAATAAAAATTATAATTTACGTCAAAATGATTTAGATATATTGTGGAATCAACAAAAACAAAAAAATCCTCCTCCCTCTGAAGAGCCATTTATTGAGGGAATATGCACAAACCACAAAGCAATATTTATTAATATATGGGGGGATTTGGGTAATGAAAATGCATTTAAGAATAATATACAAAAGACCCTCTGTGGTTGCGAAAGGCACCAACATTTGCTCGCCTGTCCACCCCTGACAGAAGAGGCGGGTGACCCATTGGAAATGCGGGTGACATTGGGTCGAGGAGAGACCATACTAAATATACCTCTACTGGGTATGAAACCCCTCATACATAAAGCCAAGAATATGGGAATGTTTTACCATTTGAATGCAATGGGGGAAATAGTTTTGTGTAATCCCTGCTCACGATTACCGGACGGTCTATATGAGATCGACGATGTTCTCATTAAAAGGAGAGATATTATAAATTTAAAGACTCGTAGTCCTGGTCTTTTTTCAGAGTCCATGAAAACCAGAGATAGGGTACGAAAAGTATTTTGTTCAAAACAGCAAGTGTATAAATTGTATACATAACTTTTTGCTCGTTAAAGGGTTAAAATAATATTTGCCCGCTAATGGGATAATAAAAACATTATGTATGTAGTATGTTTCGGGTAGAGAATGTCCACCTATCCGAGTACCTTTTCACTGGGTGATATTCATATAGTCTCTATTAATAATGTCGATAGGTTTAACCATCAAGAATTACAAGAAATTGCCACTGTCCTAAAGGGTTTCATTGAACGGGGAAGAATCGAACAATCCCTATTGTCCATTCTATTCAGGGGTCATAATAATGGCGACGAACAACCCCGCTCTAAAAAAATGAAGATGGATAATATCGCCACCCTGATATCAACCATGACCAACAATAATAAAAATGACATTGATAATGATGAATTGCTAAATTTAATGTTTAAAATTTTTAGTGTTCCATATTTTCATGTTGCGGAACAGGTCCCGTTCTTTGTGTGCGAGGGCACATGTGTGGATAGTGCTAGTGTCGGTGCGGCACCCGCCTTCAAAAACTGTAGCTGCCGAAAGTATTATACATTTTTACAAGGGGGAATCGCGCCGGAATATATACTACATTTTATTTCTCAATTTGTGAACCACACCCAACCCAAATATTACGAATCCTGTTTGACCCACGGGTGCACCGGGAATATGGTAACGGTTAATTTGAAAGAGGCTTTTCTCCGTATGAATTTAGAAACGGCCCCGACTCAGAGTCTGCTCATGTATATTTGTGGTTTTATAGCCCTGTGTGGTTATCAACATATATTCGTTAGAGATCGGACCATGGTGGGAACATCAACGTCCCTCCTGTTTAATTTGATACAAAATAAACTGTGGGATTTTATAAAGGGAGACAATGATAGTAATTTTTCAACTTTTATTTCAACATTGGGGTACCAATCTTTCTTTCATAATCTTTCCAATATTTTTATTAATCTCGAAAAAATTGCTCTACAGACTAACTTGTCCACCGAGGATAAACGTCAGTGTGTATTAAAATACATGCAAACTATATACCCGAACATTCCCACACAAATAGATATGAAAGGCCTAAATTCGGCCGCTAAGAAATACTATTTCCAATACGGAACGTGTGTATAAAACTACTCAGTATAGTAAGACCCTACGCAGTAAAGGGGTTGTGTATGTTAACAGAATGCATGTCTGTGAATCAATCTGGAAAGAATTGTGTTACGGAAACTTTTTTGTCCGTGACGAAAAGAATGATAAATGTATTGACGATCATTATCTAGGTTTATTGGCCAGTTATATTATCACAGATGTGCTACGTAAACCAAAATTTGACAAGAATGACTGTCCATATCATCAATTCTGGGAACGACCGCATATCTCACTAAATGCCATATCCAAAAATGTAGTTGGAAAAAATGAATCGGAAAATCAGGATGCCATTATAAATGGACCCTATTATACTTTATTTGCCCTATTGACTAAGAATGATCGGTTGAACATGTCTCACCTCGACCTCTTAATATTTGAAACTATACTATCTTCTGATATGGAATACGATACTATACGTTCCCAAAAAATTTATTACTTGGGAATATTGATTACTATGGTGGCATTAATTAAGGAAATATTAAAAGAAGCTCCATCTATATTATCACAGGATACCACAAAGATAAATAACAATAAAGACTTGAATAAAAATATACGAATGGCTATTAAAAATCTGGAAGAAACACAAAATATCTCGGAAATTATTGAGGATTTAACTTCATTGGCCGAAATGGAGCTGGACCCCGGGCCATCATTAATGGTATCACATATGTTAAATAGAAAGTTTTATAATATACAAAACAATATAATATAATATAAATAGAAATGGAGCTGGACCCCGGGCCATCATTAATGGTATCACATATGTTAAATAGAAAGTTTTATAATATACAAAACAATATAATATAATGTAAATAGAAAAAATATATATATTTTTGGGTGAAATGGGGATTTATTAACAGGAAGAGAAAAACATATAAATAGCAGGTTCCAGTCAGCGTTCTTAAAAGGTCATTATGTCTACCCAATGCCAAGAACAACAGCGATACAATGTAATGGAATCTGTAAAGCAAGCTGCCAATGCGGTTGTTGAATTTATGAATAATTCAAAAAAAGTAAATAGGCGAAATGAAGTGGAGTTTATATTGAAGCCAATCCTCATGAAGGAATTATATTTATCCAAGTGTGGCGGCAAATCGAAGTTTAATTTGGCCATGCCAACCATATCTAAACCACCACCAGCCCATGATTTACCAACCCCCAATTTTAATATACAAATGTGAGGAGAACTAAAAGGAAGTCCCGAAGATAGCGAAGAAGAGCCCTGCTAGACAGAGAACGCGCTAAAGGTTACAATTGCAACAATATTTATTTACGGTTGCTATATTATTTTTTCCATTTATTAAAGTACAAAGTCTTTTAATTAGGTTTCGTTGAGAAAACTCTCGCCTATCATTAATCTCCTTATATCTAGCCCGGTATGATCCACAATGGCGCTCGGGGTTTCCAGGATTGTTGGCCACCATGCGTTTCACAAAATCATGCGAAACCATCACTATCTTATTCCCTTTATCGTGATTTATTATTTTCATTGAACCATCTTTAATTAAATTTGTACTAGAATAATTACTAGGATTGTCATTATCAATGAATGAGTCGGGATAATTGTGTCTTCTCAAAAATAGGATCGATTGTTCAAACTCGGTATTGCAGAATTGAGAGGGAATATTCATTCTCAATGTATGATTTTTTATAAAAAAAAATATTTTACAATACCATTCAAGTGGTTTAAAGTCGAAATAGGATAGTACATGTTCTATCTCACCCTCGGATATGGCTTGCCTACCATGACTGAAATTTATAAAAAGGCCCATTAATACGTTGGGTTGAATCTGCCAATCTTGTACAGGATTGAGCAAACTCCATTTTCGAAAAGCAATAGGGTTATCACTCGATAATTATCATGGGTCACGGGTAACATTCGCTCGTAAAACTCATACAGCGTTTGGCCCGATAGGGGTTTAATGGGTATCAATATCTTGATAAAAAAACCCGAAAATGTATTATTATTGTTGTTGTAGGTGATTCCGTGAGAATCTAAAAAATATTTGAGTTTCAAAAAATCCAAGTGGAAGGGTAATCTGAAACTAACGACAATATTGACGATACAACTCTCGTTAATAAAAATAGGCGCTTGTATCACATTAGAGATTTTTTGTATGTTGTTTTCAATAGAGGTTTTAATATCCCCCTTTATACCCACACACATTACAATACCATTTGTGAAGATGAGACATGTATTCTTGGGATGGTATGTGGACTGTCTTATGGCTATAAACTGTGACTGGAAATATCCCTGTGCATTTTCGTGGTAAAGATCTCTATCAATATAGGGAAAATACACTTTCTTTGACAGACCCCGGGCCGCTATCATTACCTCGTTAATTTTATCTGTACTTATTTTATGGGCTCTGGACAACATTTTAATATCTCTATGAGACAATACCTTCCCTACATTTTTTATTTTGAAAACATTATGTACTATAAATTTTGGGTCATGTTCGACCTCAATCCTTAATTGAATACATACATTAACTATTGACGTTGTTATATTATTTATATTTCTTAATAGGGAATCAATTTTTTTGGAGTGGATAATTTTTGTATATATAATATATATATATATATTACCCTTCCCATAACCTCCATCATAAATATTTTTTCATGGGTAGATATAATAACAAAATGGATTTCATATATGATGACTCGGTCATCAATCATGCTTCCGAAGATGATAATCACATGGCATGGGTAATAATTATTACCATTTCAGTTTTGTTTATAACAGGCATATGTTGGTTAGTTGTTTTATCGTATAAAGATAATAATAATGTGCCCGAAACCAAGAATAAGACCATTGACGCTTCCGAGTCTCATATGACACCAATATTAAATGAAACTAAAGATAACGAAGCGACAGATACACCCGCCATTGATACTACGTTTCCTAATTGGATTTCTCCCACCAACACCACCACCATTCAGCAGGAGGAAACAATTCTCAACACCAATATAAGTCTCTGGTCCACTCCAAACACCCAATATTCTACCACCAACGCCACTGGAGACAATGTTAACGCCGACACCACCACCGGAGACAATTCTGGGGATGATATTGCCACGGAGGATATTTCTACACCGACAGCAACATCCCGAAATCTACCACCAATAAAAATTCCTTTATTAATTGGTTAAATTCTAACACTCCGAAAATAATGACGAGTCCCACCACCAAATCTACCAACGCCGACGTCAATACCAGCGCCGGAGTTGGTTTTGAGGATATTAGTGGCAACGCCGACACGATTCTGAGGATAATAATATTGCCGTCAGTACCAGCGCCGCCGTCAGTACCATCACCGGAGACGATATCATCCCGGAACCCACCACCAATATAAATTCCTTTGTTAACGTCAATACCAGCACCGGAGACGATTCTGAGGATATTAGTGGCAACGCCGACACCACCATCTCTCACGATTCTGAGGATGATAATATTGCCACCAATACCAGCGCGGACGTCAATACCAGCGCCGGAGTTGGTTTTGAGGATATTAGTGGCAACGCCTACACCACCATCTCTTACGATTCTGAGGATGATAATATTGCCACCAATACCAGCGCCGCCGTCAGTACCATCACCGGAGACGATATCACCCCCCCCACCACCAGAGTCAAGCGTCGACATAGACGTAGTAGGAAATTTAACATGTTAACCCTTTAACGGACAAATGGTTTTTACCGGTCGTTGAAATAAAATGAGAAACTAGTTTTCTGGTTTTAAGTACCACATATTGGTACTTATAAAGGTTTGGTTAGATTGCCGAAATTATCGGTATATGTAAATTAAAGAGTGGAAAAGAGCATTCCCTTTGTTCCATTTCGTTTAATGGTATATTTGTTGGTGATTGTAAAATTGTGAGTATTGTAAAATTTTACATCTCAATATAATACTAGAATTAACTTGCCACTTCATATATTTTTTCTTGACCGATCCTCTAACCACCCTTCTTTTTGCTGGGAATATTTTGTGAGGTTTATTGGGGGTTAAGAAATATCTATTATTGTGACCCATTTGACATTTTAGTGAGGATAAGTACACGAAATGCTGGGTTAAAATTTGTGGATCTTCATTAGGGTATATTGTTTGTAGAGTGGACATTGATGGTACGAAATGGGTGGTAAAATTATTCCGACTATATCTACCATTCCCATGAGTGAAAAGCAACATGGGCATTCTATAAAACATGTTATTTTGTTTTTTTAATATAGAACTATTTACTATATTATTATATTTTCTTTTTACTATTTTTTTGACGAGATGACAGAAACAATGACATTGATTGGTAACATATTGACTTGTATCCTCCACCCCACCTCCCATAGAGTTTTTATATACCACACGAAACAAACGTTTATGGTTTTCAGAACTCAATTGAAAATGGTAGGCGTTTTCTATAATATTTTGAGTTTCCCTAAGCAGAAAATGCATAATGTAAACCAGCTTTTGAAATGTAATTCCGTTTCCTAAAGCAATGTATTTAACATTCTTACCCGTGGAGGTTGACATTGTATAGTGTCAACTCCGAATAGCTTATTTAAATATATGAATATATGATTTGATATATCTGTTTCACTCAACACACTATATAAATCATTAATGTGATTTTTTTCAAGTTTATTAGTATCATATTTGGTTAGTAATAATGTTTCCACGCTTTTTAGAAATTCATCTTCTAAATTAAATAGTCTAAATATGAGTATGCCTATTTTTAACACGATAAACATGTGAGACTTATTTTTCTGTATTAAATGTCTTAGGGAATGGGGTACCTCCGCATAGAGGGTTGGTGTTATGTAGATTATATTTTTCTGTCCTACCTCTGTATTTTTAGACATGTCATCCCCCATTAACGAAGTGGGATCCGTTAATGGATTGTAAAGCTCACAAACATCAGATTCTAATCTATTACCAAAAGTCAAACATCCTAACTCTTGGGTTTTTCTTGCGTAAAGAGCCTCTATAGACATAATATTATCTTCGCCCAAATCTGAATGCGACTCTCCATCTTCGCATCGACAAGACTTTATGGAATTTACCTCGGAGGCCGTTAATTTTTTACCGTTCCGTATCCTGATGGGTTTAGCGGTATTAGTATTGGTGGTGTTAGTTGTCGCGTGTTTGTAATGATAAATACCATGAATTTTAAAGGTATAAACATTCAATTGTTCAAGGATATAATTTTTAAAATGTATCTTAATAATATCACTACAATTACTTTTATGTATAATTGTTATACATTTACTTAACATATTGTATATAGTTGAAAAACGGAAAAGGGTCATGTCTATTAAATCTGACATCGTTATATGTGTTTTATGACATCTAACATTAACAAATCAGATGATACATAACATAGTAAATTTAAATGTAAATTTAATTTATCAATGTCCTTAACTTCATTATTTGGCTCATTTATAGTATTTTGACTTCCGACTAGGTCTTTAATCCATTCCAGGGACTGAGCATAGCCTTCCATTATCTTGTGGTGTTCGCTTAGTGGACAGTCTAATTGCCCCCCATTTACATCTTCATATTAATAATATACTAATATTATTAACATTTAATTCTGGCGAATCCCAAGAGAAATCAAACTTGTGAGTGGAAAGCTTAAAATGGTCCGAGTTGATGATAGCATAATTGGTAGAGTTATTGAGCGAAAAAATTGGATTTTGATCATCATTATTATCATAGTGTGATTGGATTTGGGTCTTGTATAATACATCTAGTTCAGATTTATATCCAGATTTATCCAAAATGGTATCATATTGTTTTATGAAGAGATTTTGTTGGTGAATGGTGAACTCGATTGATTTACAATTTGTAACTAAATGTGACACCAAAATAAACTTGAGCGCTATTCGTTGTTTAATGTCATTACACTTAGCATCATCATCATTATTATTATTATGCTGTCCCAATATATCCAACATTGACAATTCAAAGAAACATATTTCAAAAAAATATGTTAAATATAATTGACATTCTAGTCCTCTGAAAAGGGCTCGATTAAAAAAATAAAGGTTAAGAAATGTAATTCTTTTATCGTCCATGTTTTTTATTTTATGATAGAATGTCATAGCCTTGAAAAGATGGGACTCTTCAAGAGTCATGTAGTCATTTATTTTCTGTTGGTGGTTATCGAGAATGTTTAATATTTTATTTTCTAATGAAAAAAGTTTAGGTAAAATGAGTAAACTAGTATTACAATCAGCCATGGTCTAATTGTATAAATAATGAAAAAAAAATAATCTACATTCGGGGTTTTATAAGGAAAACAATATGTCTACAAAATATAGTGTATTAGGTTCCAACCCCTACGCAACGTCTCTTTAAAAAATCAAGTTTGTTCCAAATTTCATCCACCAATAACTACATCGAACCAATATATCCAGTACCAGTGTCTCTTTAAAAAAAAATCAAGTTTGTTCCAAATTTCATCCACCATTAACTACATCAAAGATGTCCTGGCTTGAGGAGTATCAAGTTATCAGCCAATTGTTTCTGGGAGACTACAATATCATAATAGTAAGTTTGAGGTCCTCGATTTAATATTCATATCACAAGCCCCCTACCATATGTTAGGTCATCTAAAGTCTATATATAAAGAGGAGTTAAAGGAGGAAAAAACGAGTTTTCTAGTTAAATAAAATATATTATGAATACAATCATACCACACCATATATATACTGAAAATATTGTTCAGAAAATTAATTGCTTCTTATTGGATTCATCCTTCCATTTAAAATTATGGGATGCAATTCTATGACATGTATCCCGTTTTATGTCTCCACTATACAAGACCAATTAACTTTAGTGTTATATATGTGACGGCGGTGTGAGTAAGTGGTAGGTAGTAGGTGGTAGGCGAATTAGGAGGTCTTCTTCCCTTGTAGTTGTTGTTCCAAAGTGATGACCGAGATCTTGGTGGTGTTTTGTTGTCCCGTTTCAGATGTCTGCTCTTGTATTGGTGGTAGACGCCCTTGTAGTGCGAGAACCAACCGCCTATACGATATGTTACTCTGAGGATTAATTTGTGAAAAGAGTAGCAGTCCAATAGGAGTACAAACATAAAATAATTGGGATGCACACCTACGAGCCTGCTGGGGTGTCAGGCTGATTACCTTGAATGTTTCATTTATCAGGTATCCAGGAGTTGGAGGTATAATAGGGAAAGGGATGGTATCGGTGGCAGAAATGTTAGTTTTCTTCATCAGAGAGATAGAATCCTGAGTTTGATCCATCGGTTGTTTAACCTCCATGGTAGGAGGTGAAGGGAAACTGGCGGTGTCGGTGGCAGAAACCTTAGTTTTCTTCATTGGAGGGCCAGAATCCTGAGTTTGATCCATCCATTGCTTAACCTCCATGGTAGGAGGCGAAGGGAAACTGGCGGTGTCGGTGGCAGAATCCTTAGTTTTCTTCATTGGAGGGTCAGAATCCTGAGTTTGATCCATCCATTGTTTTGTCATTAGGTTGGTAATAATCTTTGGTAAAATGGGGTCGATATATATGGCGGCTGCTCTTGAGGATACGCGGCCCAGATCCTCCATAGTTGGTGTTAATG
>JBAKBP010036840.1:0-17994 GCA_037953745.1 Lithodes maja | reverse complement strand
CTTTGTTCTGGCCACTACTAGACGAATTTATTCAGTTTAAAAAGGGCCTCCACCAATTATAATAACAGGCTTCGAAATACCTCTCTTAATCCTTTTTACTGCCACAGATCCTTCTTGAACTGCACAACATCGTCTAAATATAGCAAGAATATAATTAGAAAGTGGTCGCCGGTACAGAAGGGGTTAAGGGAATAATGGGTAGGCCCAATTAACCCTGCCACAGGCTACACTCCTTAGGTCATGATAATACTATATACTTTGTTTACTTTCAGTAAACCGTAATATTACAAAGTTCCCATAGACATTTCTCAGTTAAGAAGATTTAGAAGATTGTGTAGTGAAATAATATAGTGTTAATTAATAAAGAAAGACATTAGTAAGATTCAGAGACATAGTCATTTCATAGTTTTCCATCAAGTATCGAGAATTAAGGGGAGGTATTTAGTTTGTTCCCTACGTTTTCATCAAGCTTAAAATTACACCCCCTAGACCCCCTTTTAAGATAAATTTGTACATTTTTCGGTAGAAAAATTTCCCGGCCGGAGGCCGGTTGCTCTTAAATTACAGGCTCGCTATCGCTCGCCAGGAAAAAATTGACACCTTAATGGCACGTAAGGCCTTAAAATTGACAGAAATGGGGCAAAATGTCTTAAAATGTCCTAACTACTAGGGTGAACGTCTTAAAATCTCAAAAGCAATGGGGCTAAACATGAGAGAAAAGGGGGTCAAGAAAAAAGTCCCTCAAGTGGAAATCTCCCCTTAAGGGGAAGGTATTCGCTTTTCTGACCCCCCTTCTCTCTCATGTTTAGCCCCATTAGTTTTGAGATTTTAAGATGTTCGTTTCATTAGTTTGGCGATTTTGAGACCTTTCATCCCAATTCATTGTCAATATTTAGACATTTCGTGTTATTTAGGTGTCGTTTTTTATCCTGGCGAGCGATATTTTTCTGTCCCCTTAATATGCCAATGAAATAAAAACAAACAAATATTGCCAGGAAATACTTGCTCATCCAAAATTTCCGGAAAGATCGCTCGTGTGACACCAGTTTTACTCCCTTGATGTTTGGGGCTTTAAGGGAAGGGGGGAGGGGGGGGGTTGTTTTTTATGGAGCCCCTTCTCCCTCATACTTAGCCCCACTAGTTATTATATATTAATACGTTCGTCCCATTAGTTTGTCGATTTGTTTTACCTTTCACCCCATTTCTTTGTTAGTATTTGATCCTTTCGTGCCATTTAGGGGTCAATTTTTTCCTGGCGAACGATAGCAAGCCTGTAATTTGAAGAGGATTGGCATTCGGCTGGGACAATATTCTACCAAAAAATATACAAATACATCTCGAAGAGGGGTCTAGGGGGTGCTTTTTTTTAACCTTAATGGAAGTCTAGCGAGGAAACTAAAACATAGATGAACATATAAATAAATAAGTTAAAAAATATACCCTACCCCCGAAATTGAATTTTCATCCCAGACTCAAGGTTAATTATTTGTCTTGTCTTTTAATTTCCGACTTGGGGTGGATAATTTTTTTAATTCGAATAGTGTTGCATATTCATACCAGGAATTATTACTTTGTGTGAGGAATTAAAATTTATTACATACATTTAGACACCTGGAAATATTGGAATATTCGTCTAGCAAAAAATAAATATATACAATCTCACCACTTTCAAGATGAAAGAACAAAAATGAGAAAACAAGTGTTCAAATCTTTACCAGTCAATTGCGACACTAATCCTATTGACGTCTGCATGATTGATTCGAAAAAAGTCAAGATGAAATGTGTTTTAACATTAAGGGGGGGTCACCGGCTTTTTGGTATCTTTCTCTCCTTTCTCTCTTTCCCTGGCTTGTATCCTTTCGGCCCCATTCAGCCAACTGTTTTAAGATGTTTATCCCCATCCAGGTGTCGATTTCTTCCTGGCGAGCGATAGGGAGCCAGCATTGTATGGAGAAATCCGGCTTCGCCTGAGACATTTTTCTATCGCAAAACGTACAAATTTAGCTTGCTGTCAAAACAATATATACCTGCTCGCTACCGCTCGCCAGGAAAATATTGACACCTGGATGGAGGTAAACGTCTTAGAACAGTAGGCTGAATGGGGCCGAATGGATACAAGCCAAAGAGAGAGGGAGAGGAAGAGAAAACAAAGGGAGGTGGGCTCCCTTAACATCACCAATTAATTTGTTTAAAAAAAATACAAGAACAAAATTGCCGGTAACAATTGCTTTATATCCAGGTTCTGCTGTAGCTTTTGACTCCAGTGAGCAAGTACAGTCGCGCTAATAAATCATGTCCCAGCTGTCATTACGTTTGGCCTGCCCTGTGCTGTATTAATGTCTGCCAGATGTTGAATAGGGTGGGTAAGTGTAGGAACATGTTTGTATATTTCAATCGATATGAAGAAATTAAGCTCAGATATTGCTGATACCAATTATTGATCAAAACATGCTTGGTGCCGAGACATCACTTATTAGCACGACTGTACAGTAGGCACCTGTACAATATACTGTAAATAATTATACTATATATTTCAATGTACTTTGTTGACATTTTATTCCTTGACCCCTTGAGTACCAGTGACGTGTGTTATGTTTTATTCTAGTAATATTTACACGATATTGTGCAGCTTAGGAAGGATCTGTGGTAATTAAAAGGGTTGGTTGAGATAGTTTGAAGCTTTATCTATTGCTGGAGGTCCTTCCTAAGCTGAAGATAGTCGTCTAATAGTTGCCAGAGTAAGATGAAAAGGACGTCCCTGGTACTGAATGGGTTAACACTCCAAAGAAGTTCTGATGTTATTATAAAATTATCTATAGCTAACCAAAAGGAGTAATATATCAACATATAAAATATGTAGCAAGCATTAAAGTGCAATGAACACTTATGGTTTGGCGAAAGAAAGAACTTAAGAGGCTTTTTTTTTTTCTAGATTGCTCCCTAGACCTCTATCAAGCTTTAAAAAAAAAAAAAAAAAAAAAAAAAAAATCAAGACTTTTCTGCGAGATGTGTACATTTGTTGGTAGAAAAATGTCCCGGCCAAAGACAAGCTCCTGAATTACAGGCTCGCTATCGCTCGTCAGGAAAAAATCGACACCTTCATGGCTAGAAGGATCTTAATATTGGCAGATAAAAGGGATCAATAGTCTTACAATAGCCAAAATAATGGGGCAAACGTCTTAAGATATCAAAGTTACTGGAGCTAAACATGAGGGAGAAGGAGGTCCAGGAAAATATGCTCCCTTTAAAACCTCATCTTTCATCATACCCTCAAAAACTCCCTCTCACTATCTTCATAATTTCGTTCAAGGAAAATTTAAGTATATATATATATAAGAAAGCATCCAATTTCCTTTAATAAATTAGTTCAGGCTTCAATAGTGGTGGTGTCACACGAGCTCATTTTCCGGCAATTATCGATGAACAAGTTTTTCCTCGTACTGTTTTGAGGCTCTTTAGCATTGGAATCGGAAACTAGATCGAAGGTAGATTATGTTAGATACTGTAGTTTGATTCTTACGGAGTTTAAATGTTCAAGCTGCCAGACAATAATTGCTCGTAAAAATTAAAGAAAACAAACTATCATGTGACTCCGCATTTTGTCTGGTATAGAATAAAATTTCTTTCTCTACTAGAAAGCGAAGTCACACGAGTATATTTCCTCGCAATTTTCGGTCAACAACTTTACAATGGGATTTCTTTTTTCTTCTCTCTCTCTCTCTCTCTCTCTCTCTCTCTCTCTCTCTCTCTCTCTCTCTCTCTCTCTCTCTCTCTCTCTCTCTCTCTCTCTCTCTCTCTCTCTCTCTCTGTTTTAGCATATATTGATTTATCGGGGTAAAACATTATGGACACGTTAATTACAATTTCATGCTCATATTTCATTACAGTACAGACTATTTTCGGTGATTGAAAAGTAAATTTAGCCTCTGCCAGACCAAAATTACTGGAAAATATTGCCAGAAACTTAGATAGTGTAACTCTCCCCTTTAAAAATATTGCCAGAAAAATAGATAGCATACCTATCCCCTTTGAAAATATTGCCAGAAACATAGATAGTGTAAGTCTCCCCTTTAAAAATAAGAGGATTTTAGTTTCCTTCCCGATTTTGGCGACAGTTCCGCCTCGTATGTTGCGTCTCTCTCGGCAGCCACTCCTTGCAACCAGATATTTATTTGCTGATGGTTAATGAAATTGTGTGTGTGTGTGTGTGTGTGTGTGTGTGTGTGTGTGTGTGTGTGTGTGTGTGTGTGCGTGCGTGTGCGTGTATGTAAATGCTATTATTTTCTTTCCCCAGATATATTTATTTGGAGAGAGTTAATGAGATTGCTTGTGTGTGTATGTGTGTGTGTGTGTGTGTTTGCTATTTTTGTCCTACCACAGATATTATTTATTGCGAGATACTCAATGAAATTGCTTGTGTGTACATCTGTGTGTGTGAGAGAGAGAGAGAGAGAGAGAGAGAGAGAGAGAGAGAGAGAGAGAGAGAGAGAGAAAGTAATACAAAGGAAATCAACAATAATGCATGCATGTATATTTTATTCTTCATCAGATGCAATTATTTTCAGATAATATATGAAATACCATACACGCTCGTGTGTGTTTGTGTGTATTTACCTAATTGTATTTACCTAATTGTATTTTACAGGATTGAGATTACTCTCGTAGTGTCCCGTTAGCCTTTAACTTATCATAATTTACTTTAAAAGCCTGAATACTTTGTGCACACACTAAGTCGTTTGGTAACTTATTCCACTTCTCAACCATTCTATCTGGAAAACCAAACTTCCTAACATCCTTCCTAGCTCTCCTCCTCAACAGTTTATAGTCATGTCCTCTCGTCCTCCCCACCGCTGGCCAAACAAAATTTGTTTGATCAATATATTCCTTTCCGTGAACACACCTAAATATAGCTATCATGTCTACCCTCTCCCTTCTCTATTCAAGTGAAGGAATCCCCAGGTGGCACAGCCGGTCTTCATATTGTATGTTTTTTTAACCCTGGCACCCATCTTGTGATCACACGCTGAAATTTCTCGAGCTTACTAATGTGTTTTTTTATGTGTGGATTCCATACAACCGCTGCATACTCCAAGCTAGGCCTTAAAAACTGTGTTATTAATATCTTCACCATGTCTTCATTTAGAAATGTAAACGCTACCCTAATATTTGCCCACCACGAATATGCCTTATGTACCAAGTTATTGATGTGGTCACCGGGATCTAACCTCCTGTTCACTACAACTCCTAAGTCTTTTTCCTTTCTGACTTTTCCAACCTTACATCGCCCATACTGTACTCTCCATGGGGTCTTCCCTGGCCGTCTCCCATCTCCATCACGTGGCATTTATCAATGTTGAACTCCATTTTCCACATTCGGCTCCATTGATACAGCTTATTGATGTCATCCTGGAGCATTTTACAGCAATTGTTATCAACCACTTTCCTCACTAATTTTGCGTCATCGGCGAACATGTTAATATAGCTGCTAATTCCAAGAGGCAGATCATTGATAAAAATTAAAAACATCAATTGGGCCAACACTGAGCCCTGGGGCACTCCACCTATCACATCACGCCATGATGAATATTTCCCTCTTATGACGGTTCTCATTTTCCTCCCGCTTAAGAAATCCTTCATCCATTTTAAGAGTCCACCTGTGATTCCTCCACACATTTCAAGTTTATAAAGAAGCCTTTTATGGGGTACTTTATCAAAAGCTTTTTTAAAATCTAAAAATACACAATCTGCCCATCCGTCTCGTTCTTGCATAATTTCAATCACTCTGTCATAGAAGCTCAGCAAATTTGACACACATGACCTATTCGACCGAAAACCAAACTGACAGTCCGATAGTAAATGGTTCTCCTCGAGGTGACAAATCCAAAATTTCCTTATCAATTGCTCAAGCAGTTTAACTACAACACTAGTCAAAGACACGGGTCTGTAGATATTTGCATCTTCCTTCGGTCCTTTTTTATATATCGGTACATCAGCAGCCTTCCACACCTCAGGTAGCTTGCCTTGGAACAAAGATTTTGAAAAAACTCTGTTATGGGAAAGCTTAGTTCCTCTGCACATTCACTCAACATTGTGTGTGTGTGTGTGTATGTGTGTGTGTGTGTGTGCGTGCGTGCGTGATCGCTTACGTGTTTTTCAGGAATAGGCCAATATTAAACTTAGGAACATTGTATATATATATATATACACAGTTAGGTTAGTATAGCAACGGATTAAAATATATAATTGTAAATGTTCTTGACGAACTATGAACCAGCCGGATAGGGCATTACTCCCGGAGAGTGCTAGGTGGTTGATAAGGACAGCTGGAACTCCTGTTTCAATACCTGGCCTCCTGTGCTGATCTTTTCTGTGCCTCACCAATATTGAGGGCAACCCCAGTCTGCCCTCCAAAACACCTCTATTTCTCATTTATCTCCATACACTATACTACAAACATATCACATACTACACTAACTTTAAAAAAAAAAAAAAAAAAAAAAAAAAAAAAATGGTCCTGTCACTCTTTCATCTTCGGGGGAGACACTCGTCACTAGCAGTTCTGTCTTTTGTTTCCCTCATTCAAAAAAATAAAAAAATAAAAAAGAAAACAGATGGTCATTTTACAATAAAGATAATAGAGCTACTTGAAGGAGTTCAAGCTAATATAAGGCTACAAAGCTTATTCCATCGTTAAAAGAGCTGAGCTATGAGGAGAGATTGAGAGGCCTTGGTCTCTTTCCGTTGGAAACGAAGGTCAACTCACTGAAGTCTTCAACATACTTGGTGAATATGACAACGTGGATTGTAACAAAATGATTACCCTCCATAGAAATACAACACGGAAGATCGAATTGAATATGTTCAGCCTATGTGTAAACATTTTCACACATAAAATCTGTTCTACATGAATCGAACTTCCCCGAGAAGTTGTAAAATAGTTCTTCAGTAAAGCAGTTCAAGAAGAAAGTAGACAGTGCTGTACACAATATCATTCTTTACACTTCGAGTATCCCCCCAGAATGAATCGCAAGGTTTTTGAGAGACTTATTATCTTGCAACTCCATGTAACTATCTCTCTCTCTCTCTCTCTCGATGTTCATGATTCCCATTTTATCCCGTGACCTTAATCATGACCTTTGACCCTTCCCCCTATCCCCCTATCCTCCGGTGGTCGATTCTGTGTGTGTGTGAGAGAGAGAGAGAGAGAGAGAGAGAGAGAGAGAGAGAGAGAGAGAGAGAGAGAGAGAGAGGTAACGGTTCAGTATTGTACGTGTTCCACTCCAGTTTGCGTGTGTGAGAGAATTGAGTGTGTGTATGTGTGTGTGTGTATATATATACCCCCGGTATATATATATATATATATATATATATATATTGTGCGTGTGTGTGCGTGTGCGTACTTGTGTATACCTTCATTATATTTGTGCTTTTGAGTGCATTCATGTATATATATATATATATATATATATATATATATATGTGTGTGAGTGTGCATGCATAATGTGTGCATGTATGTACGTGTGCGCGGAAGTTAGCAGAACATACTAGCCATACGTCACGCTTAATTAACACTGTATATTGATGTGTGTGTGTGTGTGTGTGTGTGTGTGTGTGTGTGTGTGCGCGTAGATGTGTGTAGGTGTAAATGTATGTACGTGTAGAAGTGTGTACGTGTAAATGTATGTACGTGTAGATGTGTGTACGTGTAGATGTTTGTACGTGTAGATGTATGTACGTGTAGATGTATGTACGTGTAGATGTGTGTACGTGTAGATGTATGTACGCGTAGATGTGTGTACGTGTAGATGTGTGTCCGCGAGTCACAGGTCACATCACAGGTCACACTTAATTAACCTGACCGTTTTAACCACCTCCCTTTTGCCTCTCTCCCTCTAATTTTCGCTAATTACTTTTTTCTCACCTCCTGTGTCTTCTCCGGCCCTTTGTCCGAGTCGTTTTGTATTAGTAGTCTATTAATTAACTTGTTACAGTTTCGGATGGATTAACTATTATTTTGTATAAATTTTGTGTTTACATAAGTTTATATACTTTTTTCTCAGCTTGATAATAGTTATATATATATATATATATATATATATATATATATATATATATATATATATATATGTTAGTATAGCCAGGTAATAGATTCTCTTTTAAACAGACGAGGTTAAAGGCAATAACAGTTTCAGCATTCAGGATTTTATTGTTACAGCTTTCAATAGTTCTAACAATTTTCCTCTGGGGTTCAGAGATGAGGTACAACAGGTTAGCAAAATTCATGGTGGATCCAACGTTTCACAAGTAAACATCTTGCATCTTCAGGGAAAGGAGAGGTAATGATTAGATTTTTTTTTTTTTTTTTTTTTTTTTTTTTTTTTTTTTTTTAAAGGTAGGGGGGTGAAGAGAGGCACCACAGAGTGGGTGGGGGGAAGAGAAAGTAGGAAAGATGAAATACAGTGGAAGAAAAAAGTTAGTGGGCCGTCCACCTTGCTGTTGTTGAGGGATGTTTATTTATTTATTTATTATTATGTTTTTGTTTATTTATTCATTTGTTTATTTTTTGTCAAATCATTTTAGTTCATGTGTTCCTGGCGATGTTTGGTCAGGAACTTGATGGTGATAGATGATGATGGTGGAATTTGGGGATTCTGGCGGTGTTCAGGGGGGTCCATGATGTGTGTGAGGATATCCCAGGTGTTCTGCCGTGTCCCAGGTACTTGTTGTTGTTGTTCTGCCGTGTCCCAGGTTATGGTGTGTGGTGGTGACAGTCAGCGGTGTTTTGCTTGGCTGGTTGATGTTCTGGTGTTTTCTGGAGGCGGTGTTCTGCTCGACTGGCGATGGACTGCCACTGAGGTGAAGGAAGAGGTACTTCGTTGAAGGTGAGGTCCGCCGATGGTGTTCCGGGGGCTCAGGCAAAAGGAGGGCACACGAAATTCTGTGTGGGACCTCGGTGGAAATGCCCAAGTCCCCAATATCAGCATCACCCAGCCATCTTCAAAGCTCCTCCACCAGCCTCAGCCTCTCCATACTCCTATGGAAGAGACCCCACGATCTTCTGGAGGGTCTCAGCTGGTGTTGTAGGAGTGGTGGTGGTGGAGAGAGTCAGATGATTAGATTTTTTTTTTTTTTTTTTTTTTTTAAGGTAGGGGGGTGAAGAGAGGCACCACAGAGTGGGTGGGTGGAAGAGAAAGTAGGAAAGATGAAATACAGTGGAAGAGTAAAGTTGGTGGGCCGGCCACCTTGCTGTTTTTGTTTGTTTATTGTTCACATCATTTTACAATATAATTTTCTGTGGCAAAATACAATGGTGCTGAGGGCTGTTTGTTAATCTAATCTGTGATATATAATTTCTATGGCAAATTACAATGGTGTTGAGGGCTGTTTGCTAAACCTATTCTGTGCCCATGTTGCAAGATGGGCTTAAGCTGTGGTAATTGCAAGTTTGAGGACTTATGGTCCTAGCTAGTGACAGTGCTTTAAATTCCTGCATTTATTTATTTAGTTGCATTTGTAGCTAAGCTAAGGTGGGTCCTGCTGTCAGGATAGCTAGCTGGCTGATAAGAATTTAGGTATAAATAGGGTCTGGTTCCTCTTCGTTTATGATACTGAGGCTACTTGGAAAGTTTCTGTTAAAGTGTCTTATGTGTTGTCTTTTGTCTATTATTGTGTTATATGTGTTTTCGTCTATGGCTTCTATGGTCTGCCATATCTTTTTAGCTTGGTAATATAATTTTATATTAATTGGGAGAAGGCCGTTTGCCTGGTGAAGTTCTTGGGTGGTGTGAGCGTAAGGGTAGCGTGTGTTGGTTGCGAATCTCAGGGCTTTGTTTTGCACTCGTAGAATTTTTATCTGAGTTTTGCTTAAGGCAATGGTGGGGATTGAGGGGTATTCTAAGAAGATTGGAAGTACTAGTGCTTTGATTAGATGGAGTTTTATTCTCGTTTCTAAGTTTCTTAGTCTAAAGAGTTTGCTGAGGGCGTGGATTGCTTTTCCTTTTCTCTCACTGACGTTTGTTATGTAGCTAGTGCTTGAAATTTTTAGGCCGAGGGCCCTGCCGTTGGGTTGGAACTGTATTAGTTCTCCATCAACGACAAGGTCCTCGTTTCTCTTAGATCCGAGAGGAATGACTGTGAATTTATTAGTGTTTGTTTTGATCTTCCACTGTTTTTCGAAGTTGTTGACTCTTTCGACTTCTCTTCTGGTTCTGGAGTTCATCAGATGCTTGGACTTCCCCTCATAACTGATTATTTGGGTGATGTCGTCGGCATAGCTGATGTTTAGACTTGTGAGAGATTCTGGGGTGTCGCATGTGTATATTGTGAATAGTGTTGGGGACAAGACACTTCCCTGAGGGACGCCGCAAGTGGTGACAAAGCTGTCTCCGATGAATGAATCTATTTTGATTTGTGCCTCTCTATCATTGAGAAAATCGCATAGGAGTTTCTCAGTGATAGAGGGAAGGTTGAGCTGAAGTATTTTTTGTTTTAGTCCTTGGTGCCAAACTTTATCGAATGCTTTGGTTATGTCCCTCAGGACAAGATGGCATTGTCCTCCGTCTGCTTTGCTGTTTGCTATTTCTTCTGTTATTAGTGTTAGTGCCTGCATTGTTCCTCTTTGGCTTCTGAAGCCAAATTGATGCTTATAGTGAAGATTGTTTGATTCGAGGTGTGTTCTGAGGCGTGTGTTAATGATTCTCTTAAAGGTCTTTCCAGGGACTTCCAGAAGAGAAATGGGTCGGTAATTTGTGGGAAGGTGTGGGTTTTTTCTGGGTTTTGGAATGAGTTTTAGAATTGATTTTTTGAAGGCATCTGGGAAATAGCCTGCCGATAGCGATGCGTTAAGGATCCAGGTGAATTTTGTGATGGCGGGTTCGGGAAGGTTTGACATTATGACTTTATTAATACCGCTTTTACTTGGACATGTGTTTTTTTATTTTATGATGGTTTTGATGACTTCATAATTGGTGATGGGTCTAGTTAGGGGGCAGTGAATTTGAAGTCTGGAAGGGTCTGAGGTATGGTGGGGGGTTGTTCTTTGCCAATTATTTTGTATGAAGTTGTTTACTATGTTAACATTATCATCTTCATCATCGCTATCTTCCTCTTCTTCGTTTAGTACTTTTTCCCAGATGTCTCTGAGTAGTCTTTCTTGTTGTGGTATGTCAGTGATTTTGTTTTGTTGTTGGTCTAAAAGGTAGTGTGCTGTGGGGGGAGGTTCGCCAGTGAGAGATTTTATCTTTCTCCAGAATGTTTGAGAATCAGGGTATGCGTCGGAAATTTGTACAAGTTTATTAGCCCAGTTGGTGTTGCTTTCTTCTTGGAGTGTTTGTTTTAATCTGTGTTGGAGATTTTTGTATCTGTTATAGTGGTTTGCTGTCCATCCGTGTATGCTTGCATGTTGTCTTAATGTGTTTTATTGTTGGATTGTTATTTGAGTGTTGTAAGAGGGGGTTTTTCCTGTGGGTGTTTTGTGATTTTTCATAGGAATGTGTTCTTTGGTAGCTGATTGGATGTTGTTATACCATTCTTCAATTTCATGATCTATTTCTTCTAGAGTAATGTGTTCTGGTGTGTTATTGGTTGTATGTGTTGTTATGTGGTTTTGGAATTCTTCCCAGTTGGCTGCTTTATAATTCGGTCTGTCAGGGATTGGTATAATAATGGGATAGCAGTTTATTTCTGTGATTACAATTTGGTGATCGCTCGTGGTTAGTGGTCCTCGGCTAGCATGGAGATGATGGTAAGTATGATAATTGCTCAGCATAATGTCCGGTGTTGTAGATGTGTTTTGGTTGTGAAATGTGGTAAAGTGTGGTCCAATGTGTTGTATGATTCGTGTTGTGATTAGGTTGTGAAGTTGTCTTCCTACAGTATTGGTGTTTCTGTATCCGAAGTTGGGGTGATTGGCGTTTAAGTCGCCGAATAGATATACTGGAGTGTTTTTTTCTGAATAGAGTAATATAGTCGGGGTTGGGATGAAAGGTCTACTAGGAGGTATGTAATCTGTGGCAATGGTGATTGAGCCTGTGTCTGTCTGTACTTTTATAGCTAGGGTGTTGGCAAGGAAATTATCTGTGATTTTGTGCTGTAGTCCATGTCTAATAGCAATTGCTGTACCGTTTGAGTGGCGTTCATATATGTTTGATTGAATAACCTTAAATCCGGGGATGTGCATGTTGTCTCCAGTTTTAAGGCCATGGCTTTGAATTAATATTATGTCTGCATGTAGATTTAGGTAGGTATTAGATAGTTCATGTTTTCTGGTGTTCCAAGAGAGTACGTTATGTTGAGCTATTATGAGTCTTTGAGCCATTTTGTTAGTTTGGTTGATTTGTTGTTAGTTTTGTGTTATGTTTTTGTTGTGCATGGGAACCTGTCCTATGAGATTGGTCTGACTTGGTTCTTTGATCTTCTACGAAATCACCTATTTTCTGTTCTATTTCTTGGTTGTTTGTTTTGCTTCTGAGTTTGTTGTTATATGGGGTGCTTGTTTTTGAAGGGGTTGTTCCTTCTTGAGATTCGTTGTTTTGTTCCACGGATGCTTCTGAGTGGAGGCTAGTACTGGCCTGGCTATCCGTTTCTGTGGTGTAAACCGTTCCTTCTTCTTCTTCTTCTTCTTCTTCTTCATCATCATCTTCTTGTTGTTGTTGTTCCTGTAGGCTGGCGGTGGTTTGGTTCCCTTTCTCATTTGGCTCTTGGCGGTTGTGTCTGTTTTTGTTGTTGAGTATTTGGTTGCTTCTTTTTGTTATTGATTCTTCGGAGGCTGTGGAGGTTTGCTCGATCACTCTTCCTGATTCCTCTTGATTGAAGTCTGGGATTCTGATGAGTGGGAGTCCGTTTTCTTTGAGGGTTTTATGGTATAACTCTGTGAAATCTATCCCTGAGGCGTAGCATTTTTGTTGACATGCCTTTATGATAATACTGTAGGCTGTTTCCTTGTCCAGGTTGTTTATGTTGAGTATCGTTGGTGTGTTGGTTGCATGATTGAGTTGTTGGTTGGCTGCATTGGCGTATGTTGTCTTTGTCTTTTGTTTTTCTGGTTGGATATGTACTTTTTCTTTTTGCTTGACGACGTCTTTCCTTTTTGGGCATTTCATGGCGAGGGTGGAGTGTTCTCCTTCGCAGTTCACGCATTTCTTGATTGTGTTCTGGCAGTCCCGCCAGGTGTGGGCGTTGGAGCTGCATTCGGAGCATATTTTGAATTCTCTTGGCTTTTGACATTCCCAGGTGGGGTGGTCTTCCATCATGTAGCATCTCATGCATGTTTGTATAGGGGTGAAACGTTCTTGTTTGATTTGTTTGTCCGTAATTGATAGGTAAAATATCTTGAGTCCGTTGGTGATGGCTTGCTGAGCCATGAGTGTGTCTTGAAATTCGATCTTGAGAGAGTTGGATTTTCTGGGTTGCTGGTTTGGGAATTTGTAGATGCTTAGAACCTTGGCCCATGGTGAGTTTCTAGCCTCTATTTCTTGTTTGATGTGATATGGGTCGTTGTCGAATGCCAGGGAGTCCAGGTTGGTGCATATTACACTGCGTTTGCATCGGAGTTCAATGGGGATAACAGGGGTGAACTCGTTCTCCTCAAGGGTCCTGATGGTTTCGGATGTTAGGATCTTGTTGATGTCGTCATCATTGCTGGTTGTTATGACTAGTCCTCCTGCGGCTTCTCTGACTGACTGATGTGATGTGTATGTCCTTTGTACCTAGTAGTTCTGTTAGCTTGAGTTTTGTTCCCCTCTCCTGAGGGGTACGGTGCTTGATTTTTATTCTCCCCATGTTATTCGTTTGGATCCTGCATGTTGTTGTTGTTTGATTGGAGTTGGCAAATTTATCTTGATGTTAAAGTGACTGATATTGATTGTTATTAGTTTTTATAGTTTAGATTATTTAATAATTTTGTAAGCACAAATCCTGCCTAATCCCCAAACCTGGTCAGGAAGAGTGTCCCGTCGCCTTCTGAAGGAGAGCAAGAGTCAACCTGAAATTGGGGATCTTCCCGTTATGGGTAGCCTATTCCTAACCCTATCAGCTGGGTGCCTACCCTTTTCAGTTCCCCTCTCCACCCCTGCTAAGGGGCCCCCTTGTGCTTATAGCCGCAGGGTTCGGTTTGGGTACTGTGAGAGGGACTCTAGTGGCGGTTGTGTGCTTACAAAATTATTTTGTGATTGTGGAATGAGTTAAAGTTAATTTTTTGTCTATGTTAGTTTGAAAAGATGATGCAGGATGAGGGTCTGGTCAGTGTTTGGATTGGTGTCCGCCTGATGATGTGGCAGCCAATCACTGCTGATTAGAATAAGGACAAAGCAACATATTTATACAAAATTCGAGGATCAAGAATAGGGAGGTGGGCGGAGCTACTGGGTGTGGGGTGGCTGTTCATTGGTGGAAGGCAGTCTATTCGCGAGACGGGCACTAAATCTTATCGGTGGTTGGTTGTTGGCTGTGGGTGGCTGTGATTGGTTGGTGTTGTCAGTTGTGTGCTGAGCGCGGAAAGGTAAGGGAGGGGGGCACAGGGCGAGAGGAAGGGGGGCAGTATGCCTGTAGCGCTTGCCTGAAGGAAGAATTTGAAGGTCTTGTGTTTGGTTGTTGATGCTGGGGTTGAGTGTTTGGATGTATAGAGCTTCTAAAATAGCTAGTCTTCTGGGGTCTGATTCTTTGTCGAGTATGGTGGTTTGTTTGTCTAGGTCGGCGCGAGTTAGGGCAACATGGTGGGGGGCTTGATAGTGATCTTTTATAGCGCCAGATTGAAGGTGGAGGGTTAGTCGACGGGAAAGGCGAGTCTGTGTCATTCCAACATAGGATAGGGGTCCACAGTCCCCAGAGGTGCAAATATGCTGGTATATCACATGATCGTCTTTCGGTTGGTTGGTGGAAATGGGGCGGTTACGGAGGACAAGGTTGGAGGTCTTAGGAGATTTGTAGTAAATAATGAGTTTGATTTTATTGTCAGGGTTGGTGGGGAGGACGTTTTTGTGAATTATTTCTTTCATAATGGATTCGTCTGTTGTGTGGTCGGAAGATATGTAGTTTCTGTAGAAAAATGTAATGTCATTGGCCGGGTTGGTGCTAGGGGGGTCTTGTTTGTACCATTTTTCTAGGTGGTGGTTGATGGTATTGGTGACGTCAGTGTTGGAATACCCATTGTTGACTAGGACCTGGGTGAGCCTTTCCAGTTCATTGTGTGTGTCATTCCAGGTGGTGCAATGGGTGAGGGCTCTCCTGACATAGGCGGCGATGGTGGACTGATGGTATCGTTTAGGGCATTCACTTTCCCCATTAAGACATTGGCCATTGTTAGTAGGTTTGGTGTACACTGTAATTTTGAAGCCGTGGTCGTGGAGGGAGACAAGGAGGTCGAGGAAGGGTAGATGTCCATCGGTGGTTTCTTCGTATGTGAAGTTGAGTCCGGAGGCGGCCATGAAGCGCTGCTTGAGGTTGAGGATATCCTGGAAGAAGTCTAAGAGGTTTGTTAAACAGGAACGTTTTTTACGAAAGCCGTGTTGAGTATCTTTAAGTATGTTATTTTCCTCTAAGTGACTTACGAGTCTGTCTCGTATGACCGTTTCTAGCATTTTACATACAACTGAGGTTAAGCTAATTGGACGATAGTTACTGGGTAGGGATTTGCTGCCTTTTTTGAATATCGGTGTTACGTTGGCTAGCTTCCACTGATCAGGCATAGTTCCAGACTGCAAGGATTTATTGAATAGTAATGTCAGTGGTTTGGAGAGCTCATCCTTAGCTTCCTTCAGAACTCTAGGCGAGATTGTATCAGGTCCAGGCGTTTTATTTACCTTGAGTTTATCTAAACAATTCAATACTTCTCTCTCTGTAACGCTGATATTGCTTAGAACATCTGAATTATCAATCTGAATCGGCGATGGTGTAGGGATATCACTGAGGTCTTCTGTTGTAAAAACTGATGCAAAGAAAGTATTGAGGGCATTACTCATTTGTACTTCGTCTTTGGTGTATTCTCCATTTTCATCGACTAACGGTCCAACAGTTGAAGTAACTACTTTTTTCTTTCTGATATAACTATAGAATTCTTTCGGGTTTGTTTTACTTTGATTCGCAATATGTAACTGTAAGGTCTTTTTACTTTGCTTAATTAACTTTTTGGCTTTGCGTCGTAGCTCTATAAATTTCAGCCGTTCTTCGTCATTTTGTGAGGATTTTAATCTATCATTAGCAAATTTTTTAGCAAGCAGGCAGTTTGAAATATCTTTATTCCACCATTTGGGCTTATTATTATGGCCTGGACGCCGTATTTTCGATGGTATGCAGTCTTGCACTGCTTTTAGGTAAGTGGTTTCGAATAACTTCCAAGATGTATTTATGTCGTTATTGTTAATTAAAAAGCTCCAGTCAGTTTCTTTAAACATAGCTCTAAGTTTATGGAAGTTTGCTTTCTTGAAATTAGGGACTTTTTCGATGCTACTATTTGGTTCGTTACTAGTAAACTTTAAAGTGAAAGTTATCGTACGATGGTCGCTGTTACTGAATTCATCACCAACATTCAAATTCTCTATTAATTCTTCTTTTGTTGCAAGTACAATGTCAAGAACGTTATTACCACGGGTCGGCGTTCGAACAAATTGATAAAGCGAACTCTCTTGCAAGTTCGTATACAAGTCATGTCCGGAGTGTGAAGTAAGAGTATCGCCCCACTTGGTCACAGGTAAATTAAAGTCGTCAAAAATTACGGTATCTTGTGAGTTACTTACATCTGCAATTTGTTCGTAAATTTCTCGGTCAGTTTTCACTGATTGAGCTGGAGGTCTGTAAATTAATGCAAGTATTATTTTTGTACCTTTATTATTCTTTATTAGCACAAAAGATGCGTCGACGTTCACAATTTGAGGTTTTGACAAGAGGGTAGGGTTAAGACTTTCTTTGATATAAAGTAAAACGCCACCTCCATTTCGATTTATTCGGCTTTTCTCAAACATTACATAACCGGGAAGTGAATACTCTGCTAAAAAGTCTCTATCTTCTGTATTGAGCCAAGATTCTGTTATGCCAATCACATCATAATTTTCTGTAAACACTAGCTCCTCTAAATCTGAAAATTTATTGCGTATGCTTCGAGCGTTTGCATAGAAAACCTTTAAATTTGTTATTTTAGAACTCACGGAACGCTCTTTAATAATATTTTTGGTTCTTGTCGGATCTACATTTATGTTCATGGCTGTCCTCGGTCCTCGCTGTCTTCGGTCCTTATCGCTGGTGGTTCCTGGTTGCCTCTGTTTTTTCTTGGCGTTGGATGATTTATGTCACTGCTGCTTCTTCTCTGATGGCGTTTTTTGATCCATGGCTGCGGACTGCTTCGTGTAGGAGACGACCCATGCTGCTGAACCCACAGGGTTTAGATGAGTGCCATCCTTGCGGAACAGAGTAGGCTGGTTGTAGAAGTTGTCCCAGAGGTTGATGAATTCAACTTCTTCCCTCAGAGAAAGAGAAGGTAGCGGACAAATATTGTATATAATAACGACAAATAAATATTTTACAACCCCAGATTCGATGGCCCCCTGTCTGAACCGTTCCAAAGTAAGACCACTGCCAATTTATGAGCTCCCCCAAGCATAGTCCCCCCTTCTCCCCCTTGTTACCCCCATATGGTTATTGAATCATATCAGTCCTAGCCTCGAGGGAAAACAGGATTTTTTTTTTATAGTCTATTTGTATATTTCTTCCCGGTGTCAATAGTCATAATTTGTACTTTAATTGTTTTCCCTTGAGGGTATATTTTTTACTTAAGGGTTTGTTTTCTCGGAACTCCCTTGTCCCTCATGATTAGCACCATTAGTGTTAAGAAATTAAGGCATTCGCCCTATTAGGTTGGCGATTAAAGGGATTTCGCCCTCATTTCCTTCTAAATTCTAAGACCTTTCGTTCCATTTAGGTGTTGATATTTTCCTGGCGAGCGATAGCAAGCCTGCAAGTTAGGATGATTTTTTTTTTACAAATTTATCTCGAAAGGCGGGGGAG
>JBAKBP010036839.1:0-17996 GCA_037953745.1 Lithodes maja | reverse complement strand
ATAGAGGCTCTAAATCCCGTTTCGTGTCTCCACCATACAAGACCAATTCACTTTAGTGTCCAATCTCAGAAAATATTTTTAGAGAGAATATTATTTTGGTCAATTCAATGTTAACTAGCCTAGTTTTTAGGGTGATTTTAGCTCTATTATATGTCTACGTCTCGTGTAGATAGCCCAGTTATAGAGGCTCTAAATCCCGTTTCGTGTCTCCACCATACAAGACCAATTCACTTTAGTGTCCAATCTCAGAAAATATTTTTAGAGAGAATATTATTTTGGTCAATTCAATGTTAACTAGCCTAGTTTTTATGGTGATTTTAGCTCTATTATATGTCTACGTCTCGTGTAGATAGCCCAGTTATAGAGGCTCTAAATCCCGTTTCGTGTCTCCACCATACAAGACCAATTCACTTTAGTGTCCAATCTCAGAAAATATTTTTAGAGAGAATATTATTTTGGTCAATTCAATGTTAACTAGCCTAGTTTTTAGGGTGATTTTAGCTCTATTATATGTCTACGTCTCGTGTAGATAGCCCAGTTATAGAGGCTCTAAATCCCGTTTCGTGTCTCCACCATACAAGACCAATTCACTTTAGTGTCCAATCTCAGAAAATATTTTTAGAGAGAATATTATTTTGGTCAATTCAATGTTAACTAGCCTAGTTTTTAGGGTGATTTTAGCTCTATTATATGTCTACGTCTCGTGTAGATAGCCCAGTTATAGAGGCTCTAAATCCCGTTTCGTGTCTCCACCATACAAGACCAATTCACTTTAGTGTCCAATCTCAGAAAATATTTTTAGAGAGAATATTATTTTGGTCAATTCAATGTTAACTAGCCTAGTTTTTAGGGTGATTTTAGCTCTATTATATGTCTACGTCTCGTGTAGATAGCCCAGTTATAGAGGCTCTAAACCCCGTTTCGTGTCTCCACCATACAAGACCAATTCACTTTAGTGTCCAATCTCAGAAAATATTTTTAGAGAGAATATTATTTTGGTCAATTCAATGTTAACTAGCCTAGTTTTTAGGCTGATTTTAGCTCTATTATATGTCTACGTCTCGTGTAGATAGCCCAGTTATAGAGGCTCTAAACCCCGTTTCGTGTCTCCACCATACAAGACCAATTCACTTTAGTGTCCAATCTCAGAAAATATTTTTAGAGAGAATATTATTTTGGTCAATTCAATGTTAACTAGCCTAGTTTTTAGGCTGATTTTAGCTCTATTATATGTCTACGTCTCGTGTAGATAGCCCAGTTATAGAGGCTCTAAATCCCGTTTCGTGTCTCCACCATACAAGACCAATTCACTTTAGTGTCCAATCTCAGAAAATATTTTTAGAGAGAATATTATTTTGGTCAATTCAATGTTAACTAGCCTAGTTTTTAGGGTGATTTTAGCTCTATTATATGTCTACGTCTCGTGTAGATAGCCCAGTTATAGAGGCTCTAAATCCCGTTTCGTGTCTCCACCATACAAGACCAATTCACTTTAGTGTCCAATCTCAGAAAATATTTTTAGAGAGAATATTATTTTGGTCAATTCAATGTTAACTAGCCTAGTTTTTAGGGTGATTTTAGCTCTATTATATGTCTACGTCTCGTGTAGATAGCCCAGTTATGGAGGCTCTAAATCCCGTTTCGTGTCTCCACCATACAAGACCAATTCACTTTAGTGTCCAATCTCAGAAAATATTTTTAGAGAGAATATTATTTTGGTCAATTCAATGTTAACTAGCCTAGTTTTTAGGGTGATTTTAGCTCTATTATATGTCTACGTCTCGTGTAGATAGCCCAGTTATAGAGGCTCTAAATCCCGTTTCGTGTCTCCACCATACAATACCAATTCACTTTAGTGTCCAATCTCAGAAAATATTTTTAGAGAGAATATTATTTTGGTCAATTCAATGTTAACTAGCCTAGTTTTTAGGGTGATTTTAGCTCTATTATATGTCTACGTCTCGTGTAGATAGCCCAGTTATAGAGGCTCTAAATCCCGTTTCGTGTCTCCACCATACAATACCAATTCACTTTAGTGTCCAATCTCAGAAAATATTTTTAGAGAGAATATTATTTTGGTCAATTCAATGTTAACTAGCCTAGTTTTTAGGGTGATTTTAGCTCTATTATATGTCTACGTCTCGTATAGATAGCCCAGTTATAGAGGCTCTAAATCCCGTTTCGTGTCTCCACCATACAATACCAATTCACTTTAGTGTCCAATCTCAGAAAATATTTTTAGAGAGAATATTATTTTGGTCAATTCAATGTTAACTAGCCTAGTTTTTAGGGTGATTTTAGCTCTATTATATGTCTACGTCTCGTGTAGATAGCCCAGTTATAGAGGCTCTAAACCCCGTTTCGTGTCTCCACCATACAAGACCAATTCACTTTAGTGTCCAATCTCAGAAAATATTTTTAGAGAGAATATTATTTTGGTCAATTCAATGTTAACTAGCCTAGTTTTTAGGGTGATTTTAGCTCTATTATATGTCTACGTCTCGTGTAGATAGCCCAGTTATAGAGGTTCTAAACCCTGTTTCGTGTCTCCACCATACAAGACCAATTCACTTTAGTGTCCAATCTCAGAAAATATTTTTAGAGAGAATATTATTTTGGTCAATTCAATGTCAACTAGCCTAGTTTTTAGGCTGATTTTAGCTCTATTATATGTCTACGTCTCGTGTAGATAGCCCAGTTATAGAGGCTCTAAATCCCGTTTCGTGTCTCCACCATACAAGACCAATTCACTTTAGTGTCCAATCTCAGAAAATATTTTTAGAGAGAATATTATTTTGGTCAATTCAATGTTAACTAGCCTAGTTTTTAGGCTGATTTTAGCTCTATTATATGTCTACGTCTCGTGTAGATAGCCCAGTTATAGAGGCTCTAAATCCCGTTTCGTGTCTCCACCATACAAGACCAATTCACTTTAGTGTCCAATCTCAGAAAATATTTTTAGAGAGAATATTATTTTGGTCAATTCAATGTTAACTAGCCTAGTTTTTAGGGTGATTTTAGCTCTATTATATGTCTACGTCTCGTGTAGATAGCCCAGTTATAGAGGCTCTAAATCCCGTTTCGTGTCTCCACCATACAAGACCAATTCACTTTAGTGTCCAATCTCAGAAAATATTTTTAGAGAGAATATTATTTTGGTCAATTCAATGTTAACTAGCCTAGTTTTTAGGGTGATTTTAGCTCTATTATATGTCTACGTCTCGTGTAGATAGCCCAGTTATAGAGGCTCTAAATCCCGTTTCGTGTCTCCACCATACAAGACCAATTCACTTTAGTGTCCAATCTCAGAAAATATTTTTAGAGAGAATATTATTTTGGTCAATTCAATGTTAACTAGCCTAGTTTTTAGGGTGATTTTAGCTCTATTATATGTCTACGTCTCGTGTAGATAGCCCAGTTATAGAGGCTCTAAATCCCGTTTCGTGTCTCCACCATACAAGACCAATTCACTTTAGTGTCCAATCTCAGAAAATATTTTTAGAGAGAATATTATTTTGGTCAATTCAATGTTAACTAGCCTAGTTTTTATGGTGATTTTAGCTCTATTATATATCTACGTCTCGTGTAGATAGCCCAGTTATAGAGGCTCTAAATCTCGTTTCGTGTCTCCACCATACAAGACCAATTCACTTTAGTGTCCAATCTCAGAAAATATTTTTAGAGAGAATATTATTTTGGTCAATTCAATGTTAACTAGCCTAGTTTTTAAGGGTGCTTTTAGCTCTATTATATGTCTACGTCTCGTGTAGATAGCCCAGTTATAGAGGCTCTAAATCCCGTTTCGTGTCTCCACCATACAAGACCAATTCACTTTAGTGTCCAATCTCAGAAAATATTTTTAGAGAGAATATTATTTTGGTCAATTCAATGTTAACTAGCCTAGTTTTTAAGGGTGATTTTAGCTCTATTATATGTCTACGTCTCGTGTAGATAGCCCAGTTATAGAGGCTCTAAATCCCGTTTCGTGTCTCCACCATACAAGACCAATTCACTTTAGTGTCCAATCTCAGAAAATATTTTTAGAGAGAATATTATTTTGGTCAATTCAATGTTAACTAGCCTAGTTTTTATGGTGATTTTAGCTCTATTATATGTCTACGTCTCGTGTAGATAGCCCAGTTATAGAGGCTCTAAATCCCGTTTCGTGTCTCCACCATACAAGACCAATTCACTTTAGTGTCCAATCTCAGAAAATATTTTTAGAGAGAATATTATTTTGGTCAATTCAATGTTAACTAGCCTAGTTTTTAGGGTGATTTTAGCTCTATTATATGTCTACGTCTCGTGTAGATAGCCCAGTTATAGAGGCTCTAAATCCCGTTTCGTGTCTCCACCATACAAGACCAATTCACTTTAGTGTCCAATCTCAGAAAATATTTTTAGAGAGAATATTATTTTGGTCAATTCAATGTTAACTAGCCTAGTTTTTAGGGTGATTTTAGCTCTATTATATGTCTACGTCTCGTGTAGATAGCCCAGTTATAGAGGCTCTAAATCCCGTTTCGTGTCTCCACCATACAAGACCAATTCACTTTAGTGTCCAATCTCAGAAAATATTTTTAGAGAGAATATTATTTTGGTCAATTCAATGTTAACTAGCCTAGTTTTTAGGGTGATTTTAGCTCTATTATATGTCTACGTCTCGTGTAGATAGCCCAGTTATAGAGGCTCTAAATCACGTTTCGTGTCTCCACCATACAAGACCAATTCACTTTAGTGTCCAATCTCAGAAAATATTTTTAGAGAGAATATTATTTTGGTCAATTCAATGTTAACTAGCCTAGTTTTTAGGGTGATTTTAGCTCTATCATATGTCTACGTCTCGTGTAGATAGCCCAGTTATAGAGGCTCTAAATCCCGTTTCGTGTCTCCACCATACAAGACCAATTCACTTTAGTGTCCAATCTCAGAAAATATTTTTAGAGAGAATATTATTTTGGTCAATTCAATGTTAACTAGCCTAGTTTTTAGGGTGATTTTAGCTCTATTATATGTCTACGTCTCGTGTAGATAGCCCAGTTATAGAGGCTCTAAATCCCGTTTCGTGTCTCCACCATACAAGACCAATTCACTTTAGTGTCCAATCTCAGAAAATATTTTTAGAGAGAATATTATTTTGGTCAATTCAATGTTAACTAGCCTAGTTTTTAGGGTGATTTTAGCTCTATTATATGTCTACGTCTCGTGTAGATAGCCCAGTTATAGAGGCTCTAAATCCCGTTTCGTGTCTCCACCATACAAGACCAATTCACTTTAGTGTCCAATCTCAGAAAATATTTTTAGAGAGAATATTATTTTGGTCAATTCAATGTTAACTAGCCTAGTTTTTAGGGTGATTTTAGCTCTATTATATGTCTACGTCTCGTGTAGATAGCCCAGTTATGGAGGCTCTAAATCCCGTTTCGTGTCTCCACCATACAAGACCAATTCACTTTAGTGTCCAATCTCAGAAAATATTTTTAGAGAGAATATTATTTTGGTCAATTCAATGTTAACTAGCCTAGTTTTTAGGGTGATTTTAGCTCTATTATATGTCTACGTCTCGTGTAGATAGCCCAGTTATAGAGGCTCTAAATCCCGTTTCGTGTCTCCACCATACAATACCAATTCACTTTAGTGTCCAATCTCAGAAAATATTTTTAGAGAGAATATTATTTTGGTCAATTCAATGTTAACTAGCCTAGTTTTTAGGGTGATTTTAGCTCTATTATATGTCTACGTCTCGTGTAGATAGCCCAGTTATAGAGGCTCTAAATCCCGTTTCGTGTCTCCACCATACAATACCAATTCACTTTAGTGTCCAATCTCAGAAAATATTTTTAGAGAGAATATTATTTTGGTCAATTCAATGTTAACTAGCCTAGTTTTTAGGGTGATTTTAGCTCTATTATATGTCTACGTCTCGTATAGATAGCCCAGTTATAGAGGCTCTAAATCCCGTTTCGTGTCTCCACCATACAATACCAATTCACTTTAGTGTCCAATCTCAGAAAATATTTTTAGAGAGAATATTATTTTGGTCAATTCAATGTTAACTAGCCTAGTTTTTAGGGTGATTTTAGCTCTATTATATGTCTACGTCTCGTGTAGATAGCCCAGTTATAGAGGCTCTAAATCCCGTTTCGTGTCTCCACCATACAAGACCAATTCACTTTAGTGTCCAATCTCAGAAAATATTTTTAGAGAGAATATTATTTTGGTCAATTCAATGTTAACTAGCCTAGTTTTTAGGGTGATTTTAGCTCTATTATATGTCTACGTCTCGTGTAGATAGCCCAGTTATAGAGGCTCTAAATCCCGTTTCGTGTCTCCACCATACAAGACCAATTCACTTTAGTGTCCAATCTCAGAAAATATTTTTAGAGAGAATATTATTTTGGTCAATTCAATGTTAACTAGCCTAGTTTTTAGGGTGATTTTAGCTCTATTATATGTCTACGTCTCGTGTAGATAGCCCAGTTATAGAGGCTCTAAATCCCGTTTCGTGTCTCCACCATACAAGACCAATTCACTTTAGTGTCCAATCTCAGAAAATATTTTTAGAGAGAATATTATTTTGGTCAATTCAATGTTAACTAGCCTAGTTTTTAGGGTGATTTTAGCTCTATTATATGTCTACGTCTCGTGTAGATAGCCCAGTTATAGAGGCTCTAAATCCCGTTTCGTGTCTCCACCATACAAGACCAATTCACTTTAGTGTCCAATCTCAGAAAATATTTTTAGAGAGAATATTATTTTGGTCAATTCAATGTTAACTAGCCTAGTTTTTAGGGTGATTTTAGCTCTATTATATGTCTACGTCTCGTGTAGATAGCCCAGTTATAGAGGCTCTAAATCCCGTTTCGTGTCTCCACCATACAAGACCAATTCACTTTAGTGTCCAATCTCAGAAAATATTTTTAGAGAGAATATTATTTTGGTCAATTCAATGTTAACTAGCCTAGTTTTTAGGGTGATTTTAGCTCTATTATATGTCTACGTATCGTGTAGATAGCCCAGTTATAGAGGCTCTAAATCCCGTTTCGTGTCTCCACCATACAAGACCAATTCACTTTAGTGTCCAATCTCAGAAAATATTTTTAGAGAGAATATTATTTTGGTCAATTCAATGTTAACTAGCCTAGTTTTTAGGGTGATTTTAGCTCTATTATATGTCTACGTCTCGTGTAGATAGCCCAGTTATAGAGGCTCTAAATCCCGTTTCGTGTCTCCACCATACAAGACCAATTCACTTTAGTGTCCAATCTCAGAAAATATTTTTAGAGAGAATATTATTTTGGTCAATTCAATGTTAACTAGCCTAGTTTTTAGGGTGATTTTAGCTCTATTATATGTCTACGTCTCGTGTAGATAGCCCAGTTATAGAGGCTCTAAATCCCGTTTCGTGTCTCCACCATACAAGACCAATTCACTTTAGTGTCCAATCTCAGAAAATATTTTTAGAGAGAATATTATTTTGGTCAATTCAATGTTAACTAGCCTAGTTTTTAGGGTGATTTTAGCTCTATTATATGTCTACGTCTCGTGTAGATAGCCCAGTTATAGAGGCTCTAAATCCCGTTTCGTGTCTCCACCATACAAGACCAATTCACTTTAGTGTCCAATCTCAGAAAATATTTTTAGAGAGAATATTATTTTGGTCAATTCAATGTTAACTAGCCTAGTTTTTAGGGTGATTTTAGCTCTATTATATGTCTACGTCTCGTGTAGATAGCCCAGTTATAGAGGCTCTAAATCCCGTTTCGTGTCTCCACCATACAAGACCAATTCACTTTAGTGTCCAATCTCAGAAAATATTTTTAGAGAGAATATTATTTTGGTCAATTCAATGTTAACTAGCCTAGTTTTTAGGGTGATTTTAGCTCTATTATATGTCTACGTCTCGTGTAGATAGCCCAGTTATAGAGGCTCTAAATCCCGTTTCGTGTCTCCACCATACAAGACCAATTCACTTTAGTGTCCAATCTCAGAAAATATTTTTAGAGAGAATATTATTTTGGTCAATTCAATGTTAACTAGCCTAGTTTTTAGGGTGATTTTAGCTCTATTATATGTCTACGTCTCGTGTAGATAGCCCAGTTATAGAGGCTCTAAATCCCGTTTCGTGTCTCCACCATACAAGACCAATTCACTTTAGTGTCCAATCTCAGAAAATATTTTTAGAGAGAATATTATTTTGGTCAATTCAATGTTAACTAGCCTAGTTTTTAGGGTGATTTTAGCTCTATTATATGTCTACGTCTCGTGTAGATAGCCCAGTTATAGAGGCTCTAAATCCCGTTTCGTGTCTCCACCATACAAGACCAATTCACTTTAGTGTCCAATCTCAGAAAATATTTTTAGAGAGAATATTATTTTGGTCAATTCAATGTTAACTAGCCTAGTTTTTAGGGTGATTTTAGCTCTATTATATGTCTACGTCTCGTGTAGATAGCCCAGTTATAGAGGCTCTAAATCCCGTTTCGTGTCTCCACCATACAAGACCAATTCACTTTAGTGTCCAATCTCAGAAAATATTTTTAGAGAGAATATTATTTTGGTCAATTCAATGTTAACTAGCCTAGTTTTTAGGGTGATTTTAGCTCTATTATATGTCTACGTCTCGTGTAGATAGCCCAGTTATAGAGGCTCTAAATCCCGTTTCGTGTCTCCACCATACAAGACCAATTCACTTTAGTGTCCAATCTCAGAAAATATTTTTAGAGAGAATATTATTTTGGTCAATTCAATGTTAACTAGCCTAGTTTTTAGGGTGATTTTAGCTCTATTATATGTCTACGTCTCGTGTAGATAGCCCAGTTATAGAGGCTCTAAATCCCGTTTCGTGTCTCCACCATACAAGACCAATTCACTTTAGTGTCCAATCTCAGAAAATATTTTTAGAGAGAATATTATTTTGGTCAATTCAATGTTAACTAGCCTAGTTTTTAGGGTGATTTTAGCTCTATTATATGTCTACGTCTCGTGTAGATAGCCCAGTTATAGAGGCTCTAAATCCCGTTTCGTGTCTCCACCATACAAGACCAATTCACTTTAGTGTCCAATCTCAGAAAATATTTTTAGAGAGAATATTATTTTGGTCAATTCAATGTTAACTAGCCTAGTTTTTAGGGTGATTTTAGCTCTATTATATGTCTACGTCTCGTGTAGATAGCCCAGTTATAGAGGCTCTAAATCCCGTTTCGTGTCTCCACCATACAAGACCAATTCACTTTAGTGTCCAATCTCAGAAAATATTTTTAGAGAGAATATTATTTTGGTCAATTCAATGTTAACTAGCCTAGTTTTTAGGGTGATTTTAGCTCTATTATATGTCTACGTCTCGTGTAGATAGCCCAGTTATAGAGGCTCTAAATCCCGTTTCGTGTCTCCACCATACAAGACCAATTCACTTTAGTGTCCAATCTCAGAAAATATTTTTAGAGAGAATATTATTTTGGTCAATTCAATGTTAACTAGCCTAGTTTTTAGGCTGATTTTAGCTCTATTATATGTCTACGTCTCGTGTAGATAGCCCAGTTATAGAGGCTCTAAACCCCGTTTCGTGTCTCCACCATACAAGACCAATTCACTTTAGTGTCCAATCTCAGAAAATATTTTTAGAGAGAATATTATTTTGGTCAATTCAATGTTAACTAGCCTAGTTTTTAGGCTGATTTTAGCTCTATTATATGTCTACGTCTCGTGTAGATAGCCCAGTTATAGAGGCTCTAAACCCCGTTTCGTGTCTCCACTATACAAGACCAATTCACTTTAGTGTCCAATCTCAGAAAATATTTTTAGAGAGAATATTATTTTGGTCAATTCAATGTTAACTAGCCTAGTTTTTAGGCTGATTTTAGCTCTATTATATGTCTACGTCTCGTGTAGATAGCCCAGTTATAGAGGCTCTAAACCCCGTTTCGTGTCTCCACTATACAAGACCAATTCACTTTAGTGTCCAATCTCAGAAAATATTTTTAGAGAGAATATTATTTTGGTCAATTCAATGTTAACTAGCCTAGTTTTTAGGCTGATTTTAGCTCTATTATATGTCTACGTCTCGTGTAGATAGCCCAGTTATAGAGGCTCTAAACCCCGTTTCGTGTCTCCACCATACAAGACCAATTCACTTTAGTGTCCAATCTCAGAAAATATTTTTAGAGAGAATATTATTTTGGTCAATTCAATGTTAACTAGCCTAGTTTTTAGGCTGATTTTAGCTCTATTATATGTCTACGTCTCGTGTAGATAGCCCAGTTATAGAGGCTCTAAACCCCGTTTCGTGTCTCCACTATACAAGACCAATTCACTTTAGTGTCCAATCTCAGAAAATATTTTTAGAGAGAATATTATTTTGGTCAATTCAATGTTAACTAGCCTAGTTTTTAGGCTGATTTTAGCTCTATTATATGTCTACGTCTCGTGTAGATAGCCCAGTTATAGAGGCTCTAAACCCCGTTTCGTGTCTCCACCATACAAGACCAATTCACTTTAGTGTCCAATCTCAGAAAATATTTTTAGAGAGAATATTATTTTGGTCAATTCAATGTTAACTAGCCTAGTTTTTAGGCTGATTTTAGCTCTATTATATGTCTACGTCTCGTGTAGATAGCCCAGTTATAGAGGCTCTAAACCGCGTTTCGTGTCTCCACCATACAAGACCAATTCACTTTAGTGTCCAATCTCAGAAAATATTTTTAGAGAGAATATTATTTTGGTCAATTCAATGTTAACTAGCCTAGTTTTTAGGCTGATTTTAGCTCTATTATATGTCTACGTCTCGTGTAGATAGCCCAGTTATAGAGGCTCTAAACCCCGCTTCGTGTCTCCACCATACAAGACCAATTCACTTTAGTGTCCAATCTCAGAAAATATTTTTAGAGAGAATATTATTTTGGCCAATTCAATGTTAACTAGCCTAGTTTTTAGGCTGATTTTAGCTCTATTATATGTCTACGTCTCGTGTAGATAGCCCAGTTATAGAGGCTCTAAACCCCGCTTCGTGTCTCCACCATACAAGACCAATTCACTTTAGTGTCCAATCTCAGAAAATATTTTTAGAGAGAATATTATTTTGGTCAATTCAATGTTAACTAGCCTAGTTTTTAGGGTGATTTTAGCTCTATTATATGTCTACGTCTCGTGTAGATAGCCCAGTTATAGAGGCTCTAAACCCCGTTTCGTGTCTCCACCATACAAGACCAATTCACTTTAGTGTCCAATCTCAGAAAATATTTTTAGAGAGAATATTATTTTGGTCAATTCAATGTTAACTAGCCTAGTTTTTAGGGTGATTTTAGCTCTATTATATGTCTACGTCTCGTGTAGATAGCCCAGTTATAGAGGCTCTAAACCCCGCTTCGTGTCTCCACTATACAAGACCAATTCACTTTAGTGTCCAATCTCAGAAAATATTTTTAGAGAGAATATTATTTTGGTCAATTCAATGTTAACTAGCCTAGTTTTTAGGGTGATTTTAGCTCTATTATATGTCTACGTCTCGTGTAGATAGCCCAGTTATAGAGGCTCTAAACCCCGTTTCGTGTCTCCACCATACAAGACCAATTCACTTTAGTGTCCAATCTCAGAAAATATTTTTAGAGAGAATATTATTTTGGTCAATTCAATGTTAACTAGCCTAGTTTTTAGGGTGATTTTAGCTCTATTATATGTCTACGTCTCGTGTAGATAGCCCAGTTATAGAGGCTCTAAACCCCGCTTCGTGTCTCCACCATACAAGACCAATTCACTTTAGTGTCCAATCTCAGAAAATATTTTTAGAGAGAATATTATTTTGGTCAATTCAATGTTAACTAGCCTAGTTTTTAGGGTGATTTTAGCTCTATTATATGTCTACGTCTCGTGTAGATAGCCCAGTTATAGAGGCTCTAAACCCCGCTTCGTGTCTCCACTATACAAGACCAATTCACTTTAGTGTCCAATCTCAGAAAATATTTTTAGAGAGAATATTATTTTGGTCAATTCAATGTTAACTAGCCTAGTTTTTAGGGTGATTTTAGCTCTATTATATGTCTACGTCTCGTGTAGATAGCCCAGTTATAGAGGCTCTAAACCCCGCTTCGTGTCTCCACTATACAAGACCAATTCACTTTAGTGTCCAATCTCAGAAAATATTTTTAGAGAGAATATTATTTTGGTCAATTCAATGTTAACTAGCCTAGTTTTTAGGGTGATTTTAGCTCTATTATATGTCTACGTCTCGTGTAGATAGCCCAGTTATAGAGGCTCTAAACCCCGCTTCGTGTCTCCACTATACAAGACCAATTCACTTTAGTGTCCAATCTCAGAAAATATTTTTAGAGAGAATATTATTTTGGTCAATTCAATGTTAACTAGCCTAGTTTTTAGGGTGATTTTAGCTCTATTATATGTCTACGTCTCGTGTAGATAGCCCAGTTATAGAGGCTCTAAACCCCGCTTCGTGTCTCCACTATACAAGACCAATTCACTTTAGTGTCCAATCTCAGAAAATATTTTTAGAGAGAATATTATTTTGGTCAATTCAATGTTAACTAGCCTAGTTTTTAGGGTGATTTTAGCTCTATTATATGTCTACGTCTCGTGTAGATAGCCCAGTTATAGAGGCTCTAAACCCCGCTTCGTGTCTCCACTATACAAGACCAATTCACTTTAGTGTCCAATCTCAGAAAATATTTTTAGAGAGAATATTATTTTGGTCAATTCAATGTTAACTAGCCTAGTTTTTAGGGTGATTTTAGCTCTATTATATGTCTACGTCTCGTGTAGATAGCCCAGTTATAGAGGCTCTAAACCCCGCTTCGTGTCTCCACTATACAAGACCAATTCACTTTAGTGTCCAATCTCAGAAAATATTTTTAGAGAGAATATTATTTTGGTCAATTCAATGTTAACTAGCCTAGTTTTTAGGGTGATTTTAGCTCTATTATATGTCTACGTCTCGTGTAGATAGCCCAGTTATAGAGGCTCTAAACCCCGCTTCGTGTCTCCACTATACAAGACCAATTCACTTTAGTGTCCAATCTCAGAAAATATTTTTAGAGAGAATATTATTTTGGTCAATTCAATGTTAACTAGCCTAGTTTTTAGGGTGATTTTAGCTCTATTATATGTCTACGTCTCGTGTAGATAGCCCAGTTATAGAGGCTCTAAACCCCGCTTCGTGTCTCCACTATACAAGACCAATTCACTTTAGTGTCCAATCTCAGAAAATATTTTTAGAGAGAATATTATTTTGGTCAATTCAATGTTAACTAGCCTAGTTTTTAGGGTGATTTTAGCTCTATTATATGTCTACGTCTCGTGTAGATAGCCCAGTTATAGAGGCTCTAAACCCCGCTTCGTGTCTCCACTATACAAGACCAATTCACTTTAGTGTCCAATCTCAGAAAATATTTTTAGAGAGAATATTATTTTGGTCAATTCAATGTTAACTAGCCTAGTTTTTAGGGTGATTTTAGCTCTATTATATGTCTACGTCTCGTGTAGATAGCCCAGTTATAGAGGCTCTAAACCCCGCTTCGTGTCTCCACTATACAAGACCAGTTCACTTTAGTGTCCAATCTCAGAAAATATTTTTAGAGAGAATATTATTTTGGTCAATTCAATGTTAACTAGCCTAGTTTTTAGGGTGATTTTAGCTCTATTATATGTCTACGTCTCGTGTAGATAGCCCAGTTATAGAGGCTCTAAACCCCGCTTCGTGTCTCCACTATACAAGACCAATTCACTTTAGTGTCCAATCTCAGAAAATATTTTTAGAGAGAATATTATTTTGGTCAATTCAATGTTAACTAGCCTAGTTTTTAGGGTGATTTTAGCTCTATTATATGTCTACGTCTCGTGTAGATAGCCCAGTTATAGAGGCTCTAAACCCCGCTTCGTGTCTCCACTATACAAGACCAATTCACTTTAGTGTCCAATCTCAGAAAATATTTTTAGAGAGAATATTATTTTGGTCAATTCAATGTTAACTAGCCTAGTTTTTAGGGTGATTTTAGCTCTATTATATGTCTACGTCTCGTGTAGATAGCCCAGTTATAGAGGCTCTAAACCCCGCTTCGTGTCTCCACTATACAAGACCAATTCACTTTAGTGTCCAATCTCAGAAAATATTTTTAGAGAGAATATTATTTTGGTCAATTCAATGTTAACTAGCCTAGTTTTTAGGGTGATTTTAGCTCTATTATATGTCTACGTCTCGTGTAGATAGCCCAGTTATAGAGGCTCTAAACCCCGCTTCGTGTCTCCACTATACAAGACCAATTCACTTTAGTGTCCAATCTCAGAAAATATTTTTAGAGAGAATATTATTTTGGTCAATTCAATGTTAACTAGCCTAGTTTTTAGGGTGATTTTAGCTCTATTATATGTCTACGTCTCGTGTAGATAGCCCAGTTATAGAGGCTCTAAACCCCGCTTCGTGTCTCCACTATACAAGACCAATTCACTTTAGTGTCCAATCTCAGAAAATATTTTTAGAGAGAATATTATTTTGGTCAATTCAATGTTAACTAGCCTAGTTTTTAGGGTGATTTTAGCTCTATTATATGTCTACGTCTCGTGTAGATAGCCCAGTTATAGAGGCTCTAAACCCCGCTTCGTGTCTCCACTATACAAGACCAATTCACTTTAGTGTCCAATCTCAGAAAATATTTTTAGAGAGAATATTATTTTGGTCAATTCAATGTTAACTAGCCTAGTTTTTAGGGTGATTTTAGCTCTATTATATGTCTACGTCTCGTGTAGATAGCCCAGTTATAGAGGCTCTAAACCCCGCTTCGTGTCTCCACTATACAAGACCAATTCACTTTAGTGTCCAATCTCAGAAAATATTTTTAGAGAGAATATTATTTTGGTCAATTCAATGTTAACTAGCCTAGTTTTTAGGCTGATTTTAGCTCTATTATATGTCTACGTCTCGTGTAGATAGCCCAGTTATAGAGGCTCTAAACCCCGCTTCGTGTCTCCACTATACAAGACCAATTCACTTTAGTGTCCAATCTCAGAAAATATTTTTAGAGAGAATATTATTTTGGTCAATTCAATGTTAACTAGCCTAGTTTTTAGGGTGATTTTAGCTCTATTATATGTCTACGTCTCGTGTAGATAGCCCAGTTATAGAGGCTCTAAACCCCGCTTCGTGTCTCCACTATACAAGACCAATTCACTTTAGTGTCCAATCTCAGAAAATATTTTTAGAGAGAATATTATTTTGGTCAATTCAATGTTAACTAGCCTAGTTTTTAGGCTGATTTTAGCTCTATTATATGTCTACGTCTCGTGTAGATAGCCCAGTTATAGAGGCTCTAAACCCCGCTTCGTGTCTCCACTATACAAGACCAATTCACTTTAGTGTCCAATCTCAGAAAATATTTTTAGAGAGAATATTATTTTGGTCAATTCAATGTTAACTAGCCTAGTTTTTAGGCTGATTTTAGCTCTATTATATGTCTACGTCTCGTGTAGATAGCCCAGTTATAGAGGCTCTAAACCCCGCTTCGTGTCTCCACTATACAAGACCAATTCACTTTAGTGTCCAATCTCAGAAAATATTTTTAGAGAGAATATTATTTTGGTCAATTCAATGTTAACTAGCCTAGTTTTTAGGGTGATTTTAGCTCTATTATATGTCTACGTCTCGTGTAGATAGCCCAGTTATAGAGGCTCTAAACCCCGCTTCGTGTCTCCACTATACAAGACCAATTCACTTTAGTGTCCAATCTCAGAAAATATTTTTAGAGAGAATATTATTTTGGTCAATTCAATGTTAACTAGCCTAGTTTTTAGGGTGATTTTAGCTCTATTATATGTCTACGTCTCGTGTAGATAGCCCAGTTATAGAGGCTCTAAACCCCGCTTCGTGTCTCCACTATACAAGACCAATTCACTTTAGTGTCCAATCTCAGAAAATATTTTTAGAGAGAATATTATTTTGGTCAATTCAATGTTAACTAGCCTAGTTTTTAGGGTGATTTTAGCTCTATTATATGTCTACGTCTCGTGTAGATAGCCCAGTTATAGAGGCTCTAAACCCCGCTTCGTGTCTCCACTATACAAGACCAATTCACTTTAGTGTCCAATCTCAGAAAATATTTTTAGAGAGAATATTATTTTGGTCAATTCAATGTTAACTAGCCTAGTTTTTAGGCTGATTTTAGCTCTATTATATGTCTACGTCTCGATAGCCCAGTTATAGAGGCTCTAAACCCCGCTTCGTGTCTCCACTATACAAGACCAATTCACTTTAGTGTCCAATCTCAGAAAATATTTTTAGAGAGAATATTATTTTGGTCAATTCAATGTTAACTAGCCTAGTTTTTAGGGTGATTTTAGCTCTATTATATGTCTATGTCTCGTGTAGATAGCCCAGTTATAGAGGCTCTAAACCCCGCTTCGTGTCTCCACTATACAAGACCAATTCACTTTAGTGTCCAATCTCAGAAAATATTTTTAGAGAGAATATTATTTTGGTCAATTCAATGTTAACTAGCCTTGTTTTTAGGGTGATTTTAGCTCTATTATATGTCTACGTCTCGTGTAGATAGCCCAGTTATAGAGGCTCTAAACCCCGCTTCGTGTCTCCACTATACAAGACCAATTCACTTTAGTGTCCAATCTCAGAAAATATTTTTAGAGAGAATATTATTTTGGTCAATTCAATGTTAACTAGCCTAGTTTTTAGGCTGATTTTAGCTCTATTATATGTCTACGTCTCGTGTAGATAGCCCAGTTATAGAGGCTCTAAACCCCGCTTCGTGTCTCCACTATACAAGACCAATTCACTTTAGTGTCCAATCTCAGAAAATATTTTTAGAGAGAATATTATTTTGGTCAATTCAATGTTAACTAGCCTAGTTTTTAGGCTGATTTTAGCTCTATTATATGTCTACGTCTCGATAGCCCAGTTATAGAGGCTCTAAACCCCGCTTCGTGTCTCCACTATACAAGACCAATTCACTTTAGTGTCCAATCTCAGAAAATATTTTTAGAGAGAATATTATTTTGGTCAATTCAATGTTAACTAGCCTAGTTTTTAGGCTGATTTTAGCTCTATTATATGTCTACGTCTCGTGTAGATAGCCCAGTTATAGAGGCTCTAAACCCCGCTTCGTGTCTCCACTATACAAGACCAATTCACTTTAGTGTCCAATCTCAGAAAATATTTTTAGAGAGAATATTATTTTGGTCAATTCAATGTTAACTAGCCTAGTTTTTAGGCTGATTTTAGCTCTATTATATGTCTACGTCTCGTGCAGATAGCCCAGTTATAGAGGCTCTAAACCCCGCTTCGTGTCTCCACTATACAAGACCAATTCACTTTAGTGTCCAATCTCAGAAAATTTTTTTAGAGAGAATATTATTTTGGTCAATTCAATGTTAACTAGCCTAGTTTTTAGGCTGATTTTAGCTCTATTATATGTCTACGTCTCGTGTAGATAGCCCAGTAATAGAGGCTCTAAACCCCGCTTCGTGTCTCCACTATACAAGACCAATTCACTTTAGTGTCCAATCTCAGAAAATATTTTTAGAGAGAATATTATTTTGGTCAATTCAATGTTAACTAGCCTAGTTTTTAGGCTGATTTTAGCTCTATTATATGTCTACGTCTCGTGTGGATAGCCCAGTTATAGCGGCTCTAAACCTTGCTTCGTGTCTCCACTATACAAGACCAATTCACTTTAGTGTCCAATCTCAGAAAATATTTTTAGAGAGAATATTGTTTTGGTCAATTCAATGTTAACTAGCCTAGTTTTTAGGGTGATTTTAGCTCTATTATATGTCTACGTCTCGTGTAGATAGCCCAGTTATAGCGGCTCTAAACCCCGCTTCGTGTCTCCACTATACAAGACCAATTCACTTTAGTGTCCAATCTCAGAAAATATTTTTAGAGAGAATATTATTTTGGTCAATTCAATGTTAACTAGCCTAGTTTTTAGGGTGATTTTAGCTCTATTATATGTCTACGTCTCGTGTAGAGAGCCCAGTTATAG
>JBAKBP010036838.1:0-17996 GCA_037953745.1 Lithodes maja | reverse complement strand
CTAGTAGGCGGGAAAGGGCCAACCAAATCTACTACAACTTTGCTGAACGGAGGCCCGGTGACAGGTATGGGAAACAAAGGTGCCTTCGGGATTGTCTGGTTAGGCTTCCCCGTTGTCTGGCAGGTCGCACACCCAGCCACCCATGCACAGACATCAGCCTTGACCCCAGGCCACCAGAAAAACCTGCCCAATGCCGCCAATGTTTTTGTTACCCCCAAATGACCCGCCACCGGCACATCATGCGCCAGACACAATAAGGACTCTCTATACTTATTTGGAACAACCACCTGGTCTACTACCCTCGCACCGCCCTCCCACTTCGATTTGGGGTCTAGAAATCTGCGGTACAATATCCTGTTGAGCCTAAAGAAATCTCCCGGCTTCGCATCCCCATCTTCCTCCAACTCTATGGCACCATTGCTATAACGAGCTAGACTAGCGTCTTGCAGCTGCTGCTCACTAATGTCCCTGGGCGTCAATGCATCAAGATGGTTTTGTAATAAGACATTACCCCGGCTAGTAGGCTCTACTGCCTTAGTGGCTCTCGCTACAGCTCTTGCCTCACGCGAAGTCTTACCCAACTCTGCCTTGTTACACACCATATCTGGGCCAGAGTCAACTCCCGTGTTTATTATAGGTCCAAGTACCGAATCACCGAGAAGTGCAGCAGAATCAATGTCCCTTTTCCTGCCCTTAGCAACCTTCTCCTGATCCTTCCTCCACTGTCCCCGAGGTTGAGTGCTAGGCTGTGCAGGAGCCGCAGAGCGAGATCGGGTGACCACACAGGCCATCTCATCCTGTTGGCACCTCCCAACCCATTCCCGATTCTCACCATCCACGTCGGCCGCCCTCTCGGCAACGACTAAGGGTGGAGTCCCGGAAGTGGGCACCGCAAAGTCGTTGCCGAGAAGAAGGTCGACGCCCTCAACTGGCAAACACTCAACGATCCCTACATCCAGCTCCCTGCACACCTCTCCCACTCTCAACTCCAACCTCACAAGTGGGTATGACCTCGTAGCATTTATACCCTGCACCACAACAACTCTGGCCGCATTTATCGGTTTCCCTGTGAAGTTCCTCAACAAAGTTTGCGAAGCCCCCGTATCCCTCAGCAGGTCAACCCTCCGTAGTTCACTCCCCCAGCTCACAAACCCGTGCCCCCGATGGCTACAGAAAGTGTCCCGGACAGGTGTCGAGCCTTCCGTACGCTTCTTTACCGCGTGTGCCTCAGCTGCTGACAACCTACCCCGGGCAGTTGCTGCAGCCTTCAGAGACACACCGATACTGTGAACCAATGACACCGGCTTAGCGGGAGTGTTACTAGGGCACTCACGTGAATAATGGCCTAGCTTCTGACATTTGTAACATTTCACATCCCCAATGGGCTTCTTCCCTTGTGCGGGCGAAGAAGGGGCCTGACCTTTAGTAAACGGGAGAGGCTTGTGTTTGTAGGTGTTATTAGGTGCAATGCATTTAGTGTGGTTATGTGTGTCATAGGATTTGTTATTATCGAAAACTCTGGTGGGTGGGGTATAGCGCCCCTTCTGCCCTGACTCAGCCCTCTGAGCGGCACCGCAACCACGAATCAATGATAATCTGAGGTCTGCCATCTTGGCAGCCTCCTCTACTGTCTTGGGACATTTTTCCTTAATGTTCAGCGTTAGATCGGTTCCAGTACATTTGTAAAACTGTTCCAGATAGAAAAGTTGCTTAATTTCCTCAGCCGACTCTGCGTGCTCGGACCGAAACCAGTTATTACCTGCATCTGTTAAGTCCCGTGCGTGCTCCATAAAACTGACGTCGCTCTTCTTATTCACGCCACGGAACTTCAATCTATAAGTTTCGGGTTGCAGTTCGTAGGCCCGGAGCACAGCCTCCTTCACCAGTCCATACACTACACTCTCGTCCAGTGACAGTGCATCGTAGGCTTTCAACCCCTTACCCACTAGACGTGATGAAACTAATGCTGCCCATTTAACCTCCGGCCAGTCATACTCACGACACTTCTTTTCGAAACGAGCAAAAAACTCAGTCACTGCTGTCTCATCAAATGCGGGTACTAACTTAATTAAATGCGAAAGTGAGTCTGTAACCCGGTGCCCACCACCGAGATGACGCCCCGTGGTCTCTACTCTAGACTTCTCGACATCCATTTCAGCCTGGTACCTGGTTGCATCCTGATTGGCTTGGATTCTAGCAACCTCTATGCGTTCTATACTAGCCTGTTGTATCTGAGTCTCCTGCAGCTTAAACTTAGCTAGTTCTAGCTGGAATAACATCTCAGGAGACAGGCCTGGGGGGGGAGAGCACAAAATGGGGGATCCACACCGAGACGTGTTTACGGGTAAGCCAGCTTGCCCTTGAGAACCCTCCTGCTGCATCGTGCTAAGAATCGCTGGCTGAGGGCCCAGCTCAGGGGTAGAGTGGAATGGAGGCTTGGAGGGAACCCCCCAAGACCCCACTCCACCCACCGCCCCATCGCCATCACCCAACAAACATGCCACCAAATTCTTCTTGGGCCAACTGTCAGGACAGTCCCGCCCCAAAACCGTGGCTAAACAGCGAAGACCGTAACAATCAATAGCCTGCAGGCGCTGTTCGGTCAAAGGTGTCTGCAAAAATGCCCGGGCATCCCTCTCTCCACTTATAACACTCCCCTCCCTAAACATCTGTTGTACTTGCTGGTTACTAGGCTGTACCGTGTTATCCTCCCCCGTAAATGATGAGTCATTAGACATAGTGCTGGTTATACAATTGCTGTTCATAAAAAAAAAGAAGTGCTTATTACTAATTGCAGTCTCGACTCACAAAATGTTAAAGATGCTTGAATGACTACTCTAGACACCCCCAACGAAACAATCTGCAAGTCCACCAATACAATAATGACACAATAAAAATTCCTCCAATATGCAAGAAAATTCTAGCCAGCTCTACTAGGTAGCATAGAATAGTTCTCCAAAAAACATGTGATAGGATACTACTGAATCTTGTGCAAGGTCGCCATTTTGTTACGGCTGGATCGGCAATACATATTCGGGATTCTTGATCGTAGGACAGAAATGGCTTATGTGACAACGACACGCTCGATTCCAGTCCCAAATACTATATGCTCCAGACAACAAAAGCACCAACGCCCTACAGAGTTATCGTCTATGGTAACGAGGTACCTTAACTCGGCGAAAGTGTACAACAGGGGTAGGCTATGAGGCTAAACTCCCTCAGACATTTATAGGTTACGTTATTACTAAAGAAATGCAATACTCAAGAAACTACGTTAATATTAAGCCTCTAATAATGTAGAATAGAAGCAGGCTAAAGGTATGACAGTGAAATGCTAAATGACAAATGTACACGCCTACTTGAAAGCGCGTGCACTAGAATAACTGTCCCCTACTAACATGCACTAGCATGTAGCATACAAGATGTTCATGATCCAGTAGATACCTAATAATACACATGGAAGGAACATAAACAGTAGTCACTTATTGTAATAATGAATCTATATTTGGAATAACTAAAAGGTTGCAGGCAACAGTACTGCGCCGGTAGCCTACTACCGCATAGGCTACTTCGCTTCTCTCACTCTGTCTCCCCTCTGAGTCCGTATGCGCCCTACGCAATAGAACTCCGGACACAGCAGCAAAACGACAGTGCAGTTAATTGATACATGAAAGTATTAATAGTGTTGTCTTGTGTGTGAGTAATGTGTATTGTAAAGTGTTACATACATAAACTTAAAGAGAGCTGCAATGCATAGTAAAATAAAGATATAACCCACTCATCATCCCCATGTGTTCTAGCTAGCAGGCCAAGTCACAGGAACAACGAGTCCCAGCACCGAAAGCGAGAACCCAGGAAAAGACTGTAGAGAACACAAGGACAGATAAATTACGTTACTCTACTATACCGGCACTACGAGCGAGCTGTAGTCTCTGGTACTGCACTCGCTCCTGGCTCGGTAGGCAAATCAAGGCTAAGTCCTCGCCCCTCTACAGACAACTCCTGGGCATGGTCGGGCTCTTACACATGGCACTAGTCTAGTCACAAATTAGATGATGAGCTGGGCATATAACTCGTGAACATTTAGAACGTTCACCAACTATCCTCATCAAGAAGATCGCTGTTCACATTAACCCCTTAAATCTAATACATGTAAATATATGCTTGTCCTAAGAGTAATACGAGAGGGGAGTGCTGAAACTCCTTTAGGACCTCAAGGGAAGGGTATGCATTTAAATAGAGAGAAGAATGAAATGAGAGTAATGTCGTCAGAGAGAAAGAGTGCAACCGTGAGAAATTGGGAGAGAGGGCAAGGGATGTTAGAATCTCAAAGGTTCTAGGCAACCTGGTCATAGAGCACACAGCGAGCCTCCAGGCAATGTGCAGTACGACAACATGGGCAGCCCAGGCAGCATAGGCAGGCGGCAATGTACTACCAACCCTGTCGCACCTAGCTATAAGCGCAGGGCTGCCAACCGGTCCATACGTCTGGCAACCACCCCCCCGGCAGCGTGGCGCACCGCTACCCTCTCGCTCTTAAGTCTAACTCACTCTCTCTCTCTGAATTCCCACTGTCTTATCTATCAACTTCTCTATTGATACTACATATTAAATGGAAGGTCTCGACATGGCTTAAAACAAAACCCACCACTGGTTAGCAAATGACGAGACCTTTGCAGAGATACAAAGAACATAGTTATACGTTGTCACACTCAATATAAGCAGCCAGCACGGTACAGCGCGGTACCGTGGCGGTACAGTGGAGTACCAAGGAGTACAATCAGGTTACGTTGCCACGCACTGGGTGCGTCACACGGGGAAAACTCAGCTTCCGGCAGTACATCCCCTCAAAAAGACATCGCTTTGGCATAAAATTCTTTGTGCTGTGCGACTGCCAAACTGGCTATGTCCTGGACTTCCTGGTCTACAGTGGGAAGGAAGGGGACTTGCTTGTGGACCCCCTCATTGGCTTTGGCGGAGCAGTGGTGCAAGCCATGATGGACCGCTACTTCCATAAGAATCACGTCCTCTACACGGACAATTATTACACGTCCCCCACTCTCTCACAGTACCTGCATGAGCGCAAGACGGGGACTGTAGGCACAGTACGAGGGAAAAGGAAGGGCATGCCACCTTTCCCTCCAAAGACCAAAAAAGGTGATGTCTTCAAGAAGAAGTCGGGGCCCATTCTGGCTATCCACTGGCACGACCAGCGGAAGGTCAACCTCCTGACCACCATCCACAAGGGGGAAATGGTGGAGACTGGCAAGGTGGATCGCCGCACCCAGGCCAGGGTGACCAAGCCCGATGCTGTCCTGGACTACAACATCAACATGAGGCTGGTGGACAAGTCCGACATGCAGATAGGCTTCATTGACTGCCTGCGTACCTCGTGCAGATGGTACAAAAAGTTCTTTCTGCATATGGTGGACATGTCAGTTCTGAATGCATACAATATATACAAGCTTCGGAATGTGAACACACCCATGAAGTTCAATAGCCTGCGGAGGTTCCAAAAGCAGGTGTTGACGGAGCTCCTGGAGAAGTATGCTACGTCACAGAGGGCAGTGCCACATCCTGGGCCCGCCATTATCGACCGCTTGCAGGCTGCTCAATACTTGCTTAGGCACAGGCTTGGTTCCCTGCCTCAGAATGAATCAGGAAGAACACAGCAGAAGCGGTGCCATGTCTGCTACAACAGCAGGGTGAGGCCGAACCCAGGTAAAAAGTCAACCCTGGAGTGTGTGACGTGCAAGGTGGCACTCTGTGCTGTAGAGTGCTTCTTTGATTACCACTCCAAGCTGGAGTTCTAATAATCATACTGAAATTGCCAAATAAAATGACAATATGTACACTATAATTATATATAGGCAAAAAGTGGAAGAAAACCAATTTATTGTAATACAAAAGTCATGTATTATGAGAAAATTGATACAAATACAATTCCACCATAATAATATGTGAAAGTGACACATATGTATATACCAAGTGACATTCATATGATTAGAACCTATAGAAATATATAAATCAGTGAAAAAAGACAATAAATTGTATATAAAACGTTTACAAATCATATAACTAAGTGAAAGTGACACAAGACCTAATATTTGATGGCCAAAGTATAATAAATACCTGTGATAACGAATAATCAGTGCCTAATACAACAATAACCTACCTCAATTACTAATAAAATGTACGGTATCGAGTGAAAATGAGCATTATCAGTGACAGTGACACTCTCTAAAGCATATTTGTCAAAGTGAAAGTGACACACGACCTAATATTTGATGGCCAAAGTAGACCTAATATTTGATGGCCAAAGTATAATAAACACCTGTGATAACGAATAATCAGTGCCTAATACAACAATAACCTACCTCAATTACAAATAAAATGTACGGTATCGAGTGAAAATTAGCAATATCAGTGACAGTGATACCCTAATAAACATATTTTATATAATTGGCCTCAAAATAACTAGAAAATATCAAATAAACATCACATTCTCAATATCAAACACTAAAATCGTCTAAGGGAGATAAATACTTTGGCGCGGCGAGCGGCTAGGTGCGTCGTAGCCATGGCCGGGGCGACGCGTTCGAACGCGGGAAGAATTTACCGCATAAAAAAGCACTCGTCTTCCCGCGCTCACCATTATGCAACCAGAGGGGCTAGAGACCTCTACTCAACGCCATTCGACAGAGGAAGGTTTGTGGAACATTATTCTTTTTTATTCACAACATTACATGCCATATTCATTGACTTACAGAGTAGTTAACATAGGCCAAAGATCGTCAAAACCCCCGGTACCGCAGCACAGTCGCGAGCTATAGCCCCCGGGGCTGGAGGGTTAAAGTGAGGCCAAATCCGAATTTACCCAATAATCCAAATTTCAAAAAGTTCCAAAGTCCCCTTTTTGAGGCGTTAGGCCACCCAAAAAACACAATAGTACACACAAATATCATATGTTCATGAAATCACTCTAAAAGTTTACTATTATGTGTCATATTGGATGTATAGCGTTATATTGTGCATATGCATAGCCTATATTGTGCTCAGGTTTTCGTCAGGCCATTAATACACAGGTTCATAGGGGTCTATCTATCTATTGCCCGACGCCGTGATCCCCGAAGGGGTGGCCACGAACGAACCGCCCCCATGCACCTCTGTCCCCAGTCAGTCGACGCCCCTCCTCCCAACCAGCACCGCCTTCGTTCATGTAGTTCCTCACTCCATCCTTCCACCTCATATTCGGTCTACCTCTCCCCCTCTGTCCCTCCACCTCGCTCTCGTACACCCTCTTAGTCATTCTCTCGCTTTCCATACGTTCCATATGGCCGAACCATCTCAAGTTGTTCCTTTTCACACTTTCCAGCACATCTACCTCCACACCACACCTCCTCCTTACTTCCTCATTAGTCTGTCTATCCCTCCATGTAACTCCGCACGCACTCCTTAAGTAATTCATTTCCACTGCTCTCACTCTTGGTCTTGAGTCTCTCAACCAACGTCCATGCTTCGCTTCCGTAAGTCAGTGTCGGGATTACCACACTGTCATGCAAGGACTTCTTCACTTCCATACTGACCACCCTATTTCTTGTTACTGCTTTTAGCGTTCCTACAACCCTCTTCCCCTGTTGTACCCTCTCCCACACCTCTTCATCCATAGTCCCATCTTTACTCAATACACTGCCCAGATACTTAAAAGAGTTGACGATCTCCATAGCCTGACCGTTCAGCTTCACCTCACACTCTGTGACTTCACCCCTTTCGAAGACCATAACCTTGCTCTTCCCCGTATTTACCTTCAAATTCCGTTTTTCGCACACTGTTCCAAACTCATTTACCAGACCCTGCAACTCCCATTCATTATCACTCATCAGAACTGTATCATCCGCAAACAGCAGTATAGGTAGCTTCCACTCAATTCCCTCCCTTTTCAGCGATACACCAACATCCACTGCTCTTGATAGTATTTCTTTCATAACTCCATCCATATATACAGTAAACAACCACGGGGACATCACACACCCCTGTTTCAAACCAACATTCAGGTCAAAGAACTCGCTCTGCTCACTCTCCACACGTACTGCCGCCTTTGCACCCTCATACATGCTCTTCACTGCTTTCAGCAACTTGCCCTCTACTCCGTATATTCTAAGTACTTTCCACAAACCTTCTCTATCCACTCTGTCATAGGCCTTCTCCAAGTCCATAAAGGCAACATACACCTTTTGTTTCTTCTCCAGATACTTCTCCACAACACAATTCAGGGTAAAAATCTGATCTACACATCCTCTTCCCTTCCTAAAACCTCCCTGCTCGTCGCCTATCCATTTCTCCGTTCTCACTCTCACTCTCTCAATCACTACCCTACTGTATAGCTTCCCTACTACGCTTAGAAGACATATTCCTCGGTGGTTACCACACACTCCTCTTTCCCCTTTGCCCTTATATAGGGGGACTATTATGCCAGTCTTCCAGTCATCGGGTGCACTCCCCTTCTCCCATGCTAGTTTGCACATTTTCCATACCCATTCTATCACTATCTCACCACCATACCTCAACATTTCCCCACACACTCCATCTGTTCCTGGTGCTTTCCCCAACTTCACTCTTTTCATGGCTTCCCACACTTCTGACCTCCTGATCCCCACCTCCTCCTCCACTACTTCTCGTCTTCTCCCTCCCATACCATATCCAGCTATGTTTGCTGGCTCTTCATTCCTTTCATTCAGCAACTCACTGAAGTACTCCCTCCATCTTTCGACTCTCTCTTGCTTCTCGGCTAGCATTCTCCCATTCTTATCTTTCACACCCTTACTGTTTCCCTTGCTACCTTCCCTAACTTTCTTGACTTCTTTCCAGAACAGTTTCTTACTCTCCCTCCATTTTACACTCCGATTCCTTCCAAATTCCTCATCTACTCTTCTCTTACTTTCCTTCACTACTCTCTTCACCACCCTCTTACTCTCCACGTACCTCGCTCGTTTCTGTCTCTCGGAATCTTCATTCCCTCTACTACCCAACCACTCTCTATATGCTTTCTTCTTTTCTTCCACAGCTATTCTTACCTCTTCTGTCCACCATGCTGTACCTTTAACTCCCCTCCCTCTTCTCCTCACTCCACACACCTCCTCACATGCTGCACAGATCACATCCTTAAACACCTTGCTCATCTCCTCCACTTCCTCCATAACTTCCAGGTCGAACCCACCTAGTCTTCTTTCCACTGCTCTCCTGTACTCCTCCCTGACTTCCTCCTCCTGCAACCTCTCCACCCTCCTCACCATTCCACCCTCCTCTCGCCTCCCTCCCGCTCTCCTCACCCACTTCTTTTGTATCCTAACCTTAGCTACCACTACATAATGATCAGACAGACCCCCTCCAATACCCCTACACGCCCTAGCATCCATCACAGATTTCTTCATTCGTTCATCCACACATACATAATCAATCAATGACTTTCGTTTCACCACTGTCTTATCCTTCATCGTCAACATCCGTTTCCATGTGTACCTGTGGATCATTCTGTGTCGGAAGAAGGTGTTGGCTATCCACAGCCTCCTCCCCACACATACGTCCACAAGTGCACTACCATTCCCATTCACCTCTGATGGTACCCCCCACCCTCCCACCACTCCCTCAACTTTCCTATCACCCACCTTACCATTCATATCCCCAATCAGAAATATTCTTTCGTTCTTGTCAAACTTCTCCAGGCACGCCTCCACATTCATCCAGAACTCCTCTTTCTTTCTTTCAAGTATATCCTCTGTCGGGGCATACACGCATACAATCACCCACGTTTGTATTCCTACTTTCATTCTCACCCACACAATCCTTGAACCCACAGACCCATACTCTCTTACACATTCCTTCCATTTGCTACTTACAAACAAACATGCACCTTCTCTCGCTGTTCCTTCACTCACTCCAGCACACACACCCATTCCACACTCCCATATCTGAACCTTTCCATTTGGTCTCTGTCATTCCACATACATCCAGCCTGGCATTCACTAACACTTCCAGAACCTCTCTCTCTTTTGTGCCATCATTCATGCCACTAACATTCCACGTAGCCATTCTCAGAATGTCCGAAGGCATGTCCTTAGTCGGTCGTGGTTCGTCAACGTTGGTTCCGTCCGCATCCGAGGCTGTTCGTTCGTTTGTCTTTGCTTAGATATTTTTTCCGGGTGGGGGTCGCAAGCCCACCGACCCAACCTCTTTAGTCGCCTCTTACGACACGCAGAAGGCACGTGGGGCATATTCTATTCCCTAACCCCCAGGGGGGGGGTTATTTTGTAATTGCTCCTGTTAATTGATACTCATCTTATTGGAACACGCTTTATATGGGACTATACTTTATCTAAGGCATAACTGGGAATATATGTGGTTAAAAAAAATTACATATTAACCCTCCAGACTCGGATGGCCGCTCAGGAGGCCATTAGCTATTGCCACTGTGAGACCCGGATGGCCTCTGAAGCGCCTACGGGTTAATCTAAGACTTAAAACCAATTAAAAATGCACTAGAGAAAGTTTTGTCGTCTTGGCGGGTCGTCCGTATAACCAAGAACAACAAGAACACACAGCCAGGCAGTCAGCTGACTCCTGCTTGTAAGCAAGCCTTACGAAAGCTTGTAGCTCCTGAACCTGAGTCCCAAACCATGCATGAAAGCAGACGGCAGTGACTTAGGAATGGTTACAATGGTGAAATATATCAATAATCAATATTATTACAGAATCAATAATCCATAATAAATTGTTGAACGAATATAAACAGACCATAGCTGCGGTTGGCAGAGCAGCGGCGCCGCATTCGGACGAAGGTCGGAATTCCCGCTTCACTCGCCGTCTTATTTCTCACCTCACACAACAACTACACAATGTAGAGTGTTCTAGTCTTCACCCATCGCATGGCAACGACCATATCTACCTCTGGTATGCATAAAAACTTGGTTAGGCCATTTATTTGCAGAGATACGAGTATCGGTAAATGACAACATTCGGGAGTAAACACTGAATTCTAGCCTTTCGTCCTGCTTACTGACCTAAATACTTTTATCAAAAAAAATGAACCACTTGGTCTAGAGACTTCTAGTTTTCACCAGGGATGGAATGAATACACGAGTTCAGTATTCAAATACGAATACGAATAATTTAGATTAATACGAATACGAATGCAAATACGAATACAGTCAGGACCCCCAATTCGCGAGAATAGGGGTGACAGGAGGCATCGCGTATTGTGAATTCGTGTATTGTGGAACTAACTTTAAATGGGAATAATTAGATTGGGTGACGTCTCTCAATTATGGCCTATTTTCAAAAATTTTGGCCTTATTTTCGACATTTTTGGCTCTACAGTACAGTCTATATCTTATATATAATAAGAACAATGAATAAAAATATGAAACCTTACCTTAAAATTAGTAGTAGATAGGCTAGGACTAGGACCGTAGGACTTCACGATTTTCTCCAACTTCTCCCTCCCTGACCAAATCGTACGAACAGTTTACTCTGACAAGCCTATTGCACAGTTTCCTTCTCCTTTTTTCTTGCGATCCAACACTTCCACCTTCATTTTGTGTGTTATCTTCTTATATTGGCGTGGCATGGCGAAAAAAGTGGCAGGCACTACAAACGTTTGGTCACTCCGCACGGCTATGAGCGCTTGAGCGGGACTGTGGGAGGGAGGGAGGGAGGGTAAGCGGGAGGGAAGGCAGGCGTATGCCCGTCTTCTTTTTTTTTCAGAGCTACTCCTGGGCCTCGCGAAACGTAGACGTGCTCGCGTATCAAGCGGGAATAGCGGATTTGGCCCCTTCTTAGCTCTCGATTCGTGTATTGTGGTACCACCTCGCGTAATTAATGTTTAATTAATTAATGTTATTTTCGAGGGGTCACTCGTGTATTAGGGTTTTCGCGAATTGTGGAATCGCGTATTGGGGGGCCTGACTGTACAGTCAATCCTCCGGTAACGCGGCTAATGTGTTCTGGTAACCTGTGTTACTGAACACATATGTTTACATGTTAAACGTACCTTGGTGTTCTGGGGATTTCCACAAAGTCCACTTTTTCTCCATAGAAGCCTATGTTATACTTCCCAAACTTTACTACTTCCTTTAACGTGACGATAGTGCGTTGTTATATGTGCGATTAGTTTGCTTGGGAAACAGATTAACTTGCTCATGTAGTAATGTACAGTACATCCTATGTGGTGGATTGTGTTCTTTTATTTAATAATTTTCATTTTAGTAAGCGTTGTTTCCACATAGCGATTTTGATAATTTAATTTGACTTTATATTATCCTTGTCCCAGTTTGGTTTGTTTAGTTTGCAAGTTTTACATTTTAATTAATAATAATTAAATCAATTATAAAGGTTATTTGACATGACATTTGTGCAAGAGTTGATTTGCCCATTGCAACAACTCTTACCTCTGAAAAAATATTTTGTTTAGGCTAGGCTAGTTAAGGAGAGAGAGTCACAGCAGTAGCGGACATTTTTCGATCGAAGCTCTGAAAGCCCGCCATCATATTTCTCACCTCACAAAATAACTACACATTTTAGAATGGTCTACTCTTCACTTAACGCACAGCAACAACCATATCTACATCTGGTATGCATACAACTTGGTTAGGCCATTTATTTGCAGAGATATGAGCATCGGTAAATGGCGAAAATCGGAACTTCGGAATTCCCGCATAACTCGCCGTCGTATTATTTCTCACCTCACACAATAACTACACAATGTAGGGTGTTCTAGTCTTCACCCAACGCACTGCAACGATTATATCTACCTCTGGTATGCATAAACACTTGGTTAGGCCATTTATTTGCAGAGATATGAGCATCGGTAAATGACAAAAGTCGGAAGTAAAGGTTCGGCGACCGAGATAGCCTAGCCACGTAGTGTACACAATGACAACACACACACACACACTCACTCACTCGACATAGCCAAACAATAACGTAAGTGTGTTTCGGTAATTATTCTCACCTCACACAATAACTACACAATGTGGAGTGTTCTAGTCTTCACCCAATGCACGGCAATGATCATATCTACCTCCGGTATGCATAAAAACTTGGTTAGGCCATAAATTTGCAGAGATATGAGCATCGGTAAATGACGAAAGTCGGGAGTAAAGGTTCGGCACCCGGCTAGACCCCGCATCAGTGTAAGTGTTGTTGTTGTTGTTCCCCAAGCTGCCTGGCCGAACAGCCCCAAGGCCCCGAGCAAGGCCAAGGCCATAACCGAGCGCCCCCACAGAACCCTCCCCGCCTACCACAATAAAGCCTGGGTGACCGAAGCCACTCCATGGCGTTGAGACGAGGAGGGTGCGGAAACGCCCGGGAAACCAAAGCCCCACCCAGGGCCCTGTGCCCCTCGGCAATTATGAAGAGAAAGTTGAGGGGCAAAGGAAAAATGTGACGCTTTGGCTTCCAATCTTGGTAGATTGGGAGGTCAATCCACGGAAAAGACGCCGTCACTTGAGATCTAGGAAATACATAAGTAAAAGGAACAGTAGGAGTAAGCTATGGGTATGGCAGAGATCGCTCAGTTCTCACTCTGATAGACCAGCCCATCACCATATGACTAGAACCCAATCCTCTCAGCATCAGCTAGGAAAGGCCCTAGAAAGCCGCCTTTGGCGGGGGGATAGCTCCCCTATTTCAACCCCCTTCGGGCTTGGGCACCCGCCCTCAGTGTAAGTGTTGACTGTGTTCGAATAATTTTGGATATTTGGAGTGTACCGCGTGCCACCAAATCCGCGTTACTGGAGGACCGACTGTACATGGAAATGTTGTCTTGTTGAATATGAATGCAAATACTCTATGAAAGTACAGTAAACCCTCGCTATCTCGGACTAATTGGGGGGAGACCAAGTCCGAAATGTCCGATTTTCAGAGATTTCCGAAGTCCGACTTATGAGAGGAAAATGTCCGAATTAGAAGAGGGAGTCCGAGCCACCAGAGGAAACGGAGACTTCCCTATCACTAACAACGTAGATTCAAGATAAATTACAGTACCTGTACAGTATACAGCAGACATATAATTATAAATATCACTTTCCTTCTCCACCTCACTGTAGCCATAGATCTCGGAATTTGCCCTTAGATCTCGGAATTTTCCGAGAGATATGACCTGTCCGACAGACCATGTGGGCCCTCGGAGTTTTCCCCTTACATCTCGGAATTTTCCGAGATATACGGCAAACTTTCAGAGAGGCCGATGCCAGTCCGAGAAGTGCGGGTTTCCGACTTTTAGAGGTCCGAGATAGCGAAGGTTTACTGTATTCATGAATACTTTTCGTAAAATTAATTACTGTAACTTTTTTTTACTATAGCTAAGTGTGGTATTGTAGCTTATGCAATGGTTAACTATTTTATGACTGATAACAGACACTATCTGCATTCAATAGGCCTACTGGGATATCAACCTATGCAGCGTAGAAACTAGATATATGGTACCGTACCGGTAGGTATCAAATTCTTAATACCGACGAGATACGAATGATGAAAGCTATCTCTCTCTCTTTCTCTCTGTATTCACCAGATCTATCTATCTATCTATTGCCTGATGCCGTGATCCCCGAAGGGGTGGCCACGAACGAACCGCCCCCATGCACCTCTGTCCCCAGTCAGTCGACGCCCCTCCCCCAACCAGCACCGCCTTCATTCATGTAGTTCCTCACTCCATCCTTCCACCTCATATTCGGTCTACCTCTCCCCCTCTGTCCCTCCACCTCGCTCTCGTACACCCTCTTAGTCATTCTCTCGCTTTCCATACGTTCCATATGGCCGAACCATCTCAAGTTGTTCCTTTTCACACTTTCCAGCACATCTACCTCCACACCACACCACCTCCTTACTTCCTCATTAGTCTGTCTATCCCTCCATGTAATTCCGCACGCACTCCTTAAGTAATTCATTTCCACTGCTCTCACTCTTGGTCCGAGTCTCTCAACCAACGTCCATGCTTCGCTTCCGTAAGTCAGTGTCGGAATTACCACACTGTCATGCAAGGACTTCTTCACTTCCATACTGACCACCCTATTTCTTGTTACTGCTTTTAGCGTTCCTACAACCCTCTTCCCCTGTTGTACCCTCTCCCGCACCTCTTCATCCATAGTCCCATCTTTACTCAACACACTGCCCAGATACTTAAAAGAGTTGACGATCTCCATAGCCTGACCGTTCAGCTTCATCTCACACTCTGTGACTTCACCCCTTTCGAAGACGATAACCTTGCTCTTCCCCGTATTTACCTTCAAATTCCGTTTTTCGCACACTGTTCCAAACTCACTTACCAGACCCTGCAACTCCCATTCATTATCACTCATCAGAACTGTATCATCCGCAAACAGCAGTATAGGTAGCTTCCACTCAATTCCCTCCCTTTTCAGCGATACACCAACATCCACTGCTCTTGATAGTATTTCTTTCATAACTCCATCCATATATACAGTAAACAACCACGGGGACATCACACACCCCTGTTTCAAACCAACATTCAGGTCAAAGAACTCGCTCTGCTCACTCTCCACACGTACTGCCGCCTTTGCACCCTCATACATGCTCTTCACTGCTTTCAGCAACTTGCCCTCTACTCCGTATATTCTAAGTACTTTCCACAAACCTTCTCTATCCACTCTGTCATAGGCCTTCTCCAAGTCCATAAAGGCAACATACACCTTTTGTTTCTTCTCCAGATACTTCTCCACAACACAATTCAGGGTAAAAATCTGATCTACACATCCTCTTCCCTTCCTAAAGCCTCCCTGCTCGTCGCCTATCCATTTCTCCTTTCTCACTCTCACTCTCTCAATCACTACCCTACTGTATACCTTCCCTACTACGCTTAGAAGACATATTCCTCGGTGGTTACCACACACTCCTCTTTCCCCTTTGCCCTTATATAGGGGGACTATTATGCCAGTCTTCCAGTCATCGGGTGCACTCCCCTTCTCCCATGCTAGTTTGCACATTTTCCATACCCATTCTATCACTATCTCACCACCATACCTCAACATTTCCCCACACACTCCATCTGTTCCTGGTGCTTTCCCCAACTTCACTCTTTTCATGGCTTCCCACACTTCTGACCTCCTGATCCCCACCTCCTCCTCCACTACTTCTCTTCTTCTCCCTCCCATACCATATCCAGCTATGTTTGCTGGCTCTTCATTCCTTTCATTTAGCAACTCACTGAAGTACTCCCTCCATCTTTCGACTCTCTCTTGCTTCTCGGCTAGCATTCTCCCATTCTTATCTTTCACACCCTTACTGTTTCCCTTGCTACCTTCCCTAACTTTCTTGACTTCTTTCCAGAACAGTTTCTTACTCTCCCTCCATTTTACACTCCGATTCCTTCCAAATTCCTCATCTACTCTTCTCTTACTTTCCTTCACTACTCTCTTCACCACCCTCTTACTCTCCACGTACCTCGCTCGTTTCTGTCTCTCGGAATCTTCATTCCCTCTACTACCCAACCACTCTCTATATGCTTTCTTCTTTTCTTCCACAGCTATTCTTACCTCTTCTGTCCACCATGCTGTACCTTTCACTCCCCTCCCTCTTCTCCTCACTCCACACACCTCCTCACATGCTGCACAGATCTCATCCTTAAACACCTTGCTCATCTCCTCCACTTCCTCCATAACTTCCAGGTCGAACCCACCTAGTCGTCTTTCCACTGCTCTCCTGTACTCCTCCCTGACTTCCTCCTCCTGCAACCTCTCCACCCTCCTCACCATTCCACCCTCCTCTCGCCTCCCTCCCGCTCTCCTCACCCACTTCTTTTGTATCCTAACCTTAGCTACCACTACATAATGATCAGACAGACCCCCTCCAATACCCCTATACACCCTAGCATCCATCACAGATTTCTTCATTCGTTCATCCACACATACATAATCAATCAATGACTTTCGTTCCACCACTGTCTTATCCTTCATCGTCAACATCCGTTTCCATGTGTACCTGTGGATCATTCTGTGTCGGAAGAAGGTGTTGGCTATCCACAGCCTCCTCCCCACACATACGTCCACAAGTGCACTACCATTCCCATTCACCTCTGATGGTACCCCCCACCCTCCCACCACTCCCTCAACTTTCCTATCACCCACCTTACCATTCATATCTCCAATCAGAAATATTCTTTCGTTCTTGTCAAACTTCTCCAGGCACGCCTCCACATTCATCCAGAACTCCTTTCTTTCTTTCTTTCAAGTATATCCTCTGTCGGGGCATACACGCATACAATCACCCACGTTTGTATTCCTACTTTCATTCTCACCCACACAATCCTTGAACCCACAGACCCATACTCTCTTACACATTCCTTCCATTTGCTACTTACAAACAAACATGCACCTTCTCTCGCTGTTCCTTCACTCACTCCAGCACACACACCCATTCCACACTCCCACTCTCTCACATCTGAACCTTTCCATTTGGTCTCTGTCATTCCACATACATCCAGCCTGGCATTCACTAACACTTCCATAACCTCTCTCTCTTTTGTGCCATCATTCATGCCACTAACATTCCATGTAGCCATTCTCAGAATGTCCGAAGGCATGTCCTTAGTCGGTCGTGGTTCGTCAACGTTGGTTCCGTCCGCATCCGAGGCTGTTCGTTCGTTTTTTTTTGCTTAGATATTTTTTCCGGGTGGGGGTCGCAAGCCCACCGACCCAACCTCTTTAGTCGCCTCTTACGACACGCAGAAGGCACGTGGGGCATATTCTATTCCCTAACCCCCAGGGGGGGTTGATTCTACGAATAAAAATAATTTATTAAAAATATTTGAATACGAATGCAAATATTTTTACTTTTATTTGTAAGAATTCTAATATGAATACGAATACCCTGAATTACTGTATTCGAATACGAATAACAAATACTAATACTCCTTCCCTGGTATTCACCAAAAGCAAGATAACAACGAAAACTGCCGCTGGATATACAGTACAGTCCTCCCTCGG
>JBAKBP010036837.1:0-17996 GCA_037953745.1 Lithodes maja | reverse complement strand
ATATTGAACCCCTTGGCAACTATAGTCTGTTTATGTCTAGCGGACGGTATATTGAACCCCTTGGCAACTATAGTCTGTTTATGGCTAGCGGACAGTATATTGAACCCCTTGGCAACTATAGTCTGTTTATGGCTAGCGGACGGTATATTGAACCCCTTGGCAACTATAGTCTGTTTATGTCTAGCGGACGGTATATTGAACCCCTTGGCAACTATATTCTGTTTATGTCTAGCGGACGGTATATTGAACCCCTTGGCAACTATAGTCTGTTTATGGCTAGCGGACGGAATATTGAACCCCTTGGCAACTATAGTCTGTTTATGTCTAGCGGACGGTATATTGAACCCCTTGGCAACTATAGTCTGTTTATGTCTAGCGGACAGTATATTGAACCCCTTGGCAACTATAGTCTGTTTATGTCTAGCGGACGGTATATTGAACCCCTTGGCAACTATAGTCTGTGTATGTCTAGCGGACAGTATATTGAACCCCTTGGCAACTATAGTCTGTGTATGTCTAGCGGACGGTATATTGAAACCCTTGGCAACTATAGTCTGTTTATGTCTAGCGGACGGTATATTGAACCCCTTGGCAACTATAGTCTGTTTATGGCTAGCGGACGGTATATTGAAGCCCTTGGCAACTATAGTCTGTTTTTGGCTAGCGGACGGTATATTGAACCCCTTGGCAACTATAGTCTGTTTATGTCTAGCGGACGGTATATTGAACCCCTTGGTAACTATAGTCTGTTTATGGCTAGCGGACGGTATATTGAACCCCTTGGCAACTATAGTCTGTTTATGGCTAGCAGACGGTATATTGAACCCCTTGGCAACTATAGTCTGTTTATGTCTAGCGGACGGTATATTGAACCCCTTGGCAACTATAGTCTGTTTAAGGCTAGCGGACGGTATATTGAACCCCTTGGCAACTATAGTCTGTGTATGTCTAGCGGACGGTATATTGAACCCCTTGGCAACTATAGTCTGTTTATGTCTAGCGGACGGTATATTGCACCCCTTGGCAACTATAGTCTGTTTATGTCTAGCGGACGGTATATTGAACCCCTTGGCAACTATAGTCTGTTTATGTCTAGCGGATGGTATATTGAACCCCTTGGCAACTATAGTCTGTTTATGTCTAGCGGACGGTATATTGAACCCCTTGGCAACTATAGTCTGTTTATGGCTAGCGGACGGTATATTGAACCCCTTGGCAACTATAGTCTGTTTATGGCTAGCGGACGGTATATTGAACCCCTTGGCAACTATAGTCTGTTTATGTCTAGCGGACGGTATATTGAACCCCTTGGCAACTATAGTCTGTTTATGTCTAGCGGACGGTATATTGAACCCCTTGGCAACTATAGTCTGTTTATGGCTAGCGGACGGTATATTGAACCCCTTGGCAACTATAGTCTGTTTATGGCTAGCGGACGGTATATTGAACCCCTTGGCAACTATAGTCTGTTTATGTCTAGCGGACGGTATATTGAACCCCTTGGCAACTATAGTCTGTTTATGTCTAGCGGACGGTATATTGAACCCCTTGGCAACTATAGTCTGTTTATGTCTAGCGGACGGTATATTGAACCCCTTGGCAACAATAGTCTGTTTATGTCTAGCAGACGGTATATTGAACCCCTTGGCAACTATAGTCTGTTTATGTCTAGCGGACGGTATATTGAACCCCTTGGCAACTATAGCCTGTTTATGTCTAGCAGATGGTATATTGAACCCCTTGGCAACTATAGTCTGTTTATGTCTAGCGGACGGTATATTGAACCCCTTGGCAACTATAGTCTGTTTATGGCTATCGGACGGTATATTGAACCCCTTGGCAACTATAGTCTGTTTATGTCTAGCGGACGGTATATTGAACCCCTTGGCAACTATAGTCTGTTTATGTCTAGCGGACGGTATATTGAACCCCTTGGCAACTATAGTCTGTTTATGTCTAGCGGACGGTATATTGAACCCCTTGGCAACTATAGTCTGTTTATGTCTAGCAGATGGTATATTGAACCCCTTGGCAACTATAGTCTGTTTATGTCTAGCGGACGGTATATTGAACCCCTTGGCAACTATAGTCTGTTTATGTCTAGCGGACGGTATATTAAACCCCTTGGCAAATGTAGTCTGTTTATGTCTAGCAGACGGTATATTGAACCCCTTGGTAACTATAGTCTGTTTATCGCTAGCGGATGGTATATTGAACCCCTTGGCAACTATAGTCTGTTTATGTCTAGCGGACGGTATATCGAACCCCTTGGCAACTATAGTCTGCTTATGTCTAGCGGACGGCATATTGAACCCCTTGGCAACTATAGTCTGTTTATGTTTAGCGTACGGTATATTGAACCCCTTGGCAACTATAGTCTGTTTATGGCTAGCGGACGGTATATTGAACCCCTTGGCAACTATAGTCTGTTTATGTCTAGCGGATGGTATATTGAACCCCTTGGCAACTATAGTCTGTTTATGTCTAGTGGATGGTATATTGAACCCCTTGGCAACTATAGTCTGTTTATGGCTAGCGGACGGTATATTGAACCCCTTGGCAACTATAGTCTGTTTATGGCTAGCGGACGGTATATTGAACCCCTTGGCAACTATAGTCTGTTTATGTCTAGCGGACGGTATATTGAACCCCTTGGCAACTATAGTCCGTTTATGTCTAGCGGACAGTATATTGAACCCCTTGGCAACTATAGTCTGTTTATGGCTAGCGGACGGTATATTGAACCCCTTGGCAACTATAGTCTGTTTATGTCTAGCGGACGGTATATTGAACCCCTTGGCAACTATAGTCTGTTTATGTCTAGCGGACGGTATATTGAACGCCTTGGCAACTATAGTCTGTTTATGTCTAGCGGACGGTATATTGAACCCCTTGGCAACTATAGTCTGTTTATGTCTAGCGGATGGTATATTGAACCCCTTGGCAACTATAGTCTGTGTATGTCTAGCGGACGGTATATTGAACCCCTTGGCAACTATAGTCTGTGTATGTCTAGCGGACGGTATATTGAAACCCTTGGCAACTATAGTCTGTTTATGTCTAGCGGATGGTATATTGAACCCCTTGGCAACTATAGTCTGTTTATGGCTAGCGGACGGTATATTGAACCCCTAGGCAACTATAGTCTGTTTTTGGCTAGCGGACGGTATATTGAACCCCTTGGCAACTATAGTCTGTTTATGTCTAGCGGACGGTATATTGAACCCCTTGGCAACTATAGTCTGTTTATGTCTAGCGGACGGTATATTGAACCCCTTGGCAACTATAGTCTGGTTATGGCTAGCGGACGGTATATTGAACCCCTTGGCAACTATAGTCTGTTTATGTCTAGCGGACGGTATATTGAACCCCTTGGCAAATATAGTCTGTTTATGGCTAGCGGACGGTATATTGAACCCCTTGGCAACTATAGTCTGTGTATGTCTAGCGGACGGTATATTGAACCCCTTGGCAACTATAGTCTGTTTATGTCTAGCAAATGGTATATTGAACCCCTTGGCAACTATAGTCTGTTTATGTCTAGCGGACGGTATATTGAACCCCTTGGCAACTATAGTCTGTTTATGGCTAGCGGACGGTATATTGAACCCCTTGGCAACTATAGTCTGTTTATGTCTAGCGGACGGTATATTGAACCCCTTGGCAACTATAGTCTGTTTATGTCTAGCGGACGGTATATTAAACCCCTTGGCAACTATAGTCTGTTTATGTCTAGCAGACGGTATATTGAACCCCTTGGCAACTATAGTCTGTTTATCGCTAGCGGATGGTATATTGAACCCCTTGGCAACTATAGTCTGTTTATGTCTAGCGGACGGTATATCGAACCCCTTGGCAACTATAGTCTGTTTATGTCTAGCGGACGGCATATTGAACCCCTTGGCAACTATAGTCTGTTTATGTTTAGCGGACGGTATATTGAACCCCTTGGCAACTATAGTCTGTTTATGGCTAGCGGACGGTATATTGAACCCCTTGGCAACTATAGTCTGTTTATGGCTAGCGGACGGTATATTGAACCCCTTGGCAACTATAGTCTGTTTATGTCTAGCGGACGGTATATTGAACCCCTTGGCAACTATAGTCTGTTTATGTCTAGCGGACGGTATATTGAAACCCTTGGCAACTATAGTCTGTTTATGGCTAGCGGACGGTATATTGAACCCCTTGGCAACTATAGTCTGTTTATGTCTAGCGGACGGTATATTGAACCCCTTGGCAACTATAGTCTGTTTATGTCTAGCGGACGGTATATTGAACCCCTTGGCAACTATAGTCTGTTTATGTCTAGCGGACGCTATATTGAACCCCTTGGCAACTATAGTCTGTTTATGGCTAGCGGACGGTATATTGAACCCTTTGGCAACTATAGTCTGTTTATGTCTAGCGGACGGTATATTGAACCCCTTGGCAACTATAGTTTGTTTATGTCTAGCGGAGAGTATATTGAACGCCTTGGCAACTATAGTCTGTTTATGTCTAGCGGACGGTATATTGAACCCCTTGGCAACTATAGTCTGTTTATGTCTAGCGGATGGTATATTGAACCCCTTGGCAACTATAGTCTGTGTATGTCTAGCGGACGGTATATTGAACCCCTTGGCAACTATAGTCTGTGTATGTCTAGCGGATGGTATATTGAAACCCTTGGCAACTATAGTCTGTTTATGTCTAGCGGACGGTATATTGAACCCCTTGGCAACTATAGTCTGTTTATGGCTAGCGGACGGTATATTGAACCCCTTGGCAACTATAGTCTGTTTTTGGCTAGCGGACGGTATATTGAACCCCTTGGCAACTATAGTCTGTTTATGTCTAGCGGACGGTATATTGAACCCCTTGGCAACTATAGTCTGTTTATGTCTAGCGGACGGTATATTGAACCCCTTGGCAACTATAGTCTGTTTATGGCTAGCGGACGGTATATTGAACCCCTTGGCAACTATAGTCTGTTTATGTCTAGCGGACGGTATATTGAACCCCTTGGCAACTATAGTCTGTTTATGGCTAGCGGACGGTATATTGAACCCCTTGGCAACTATAGTCTGTGTATGTCTAGCGGACGGTATATTGAACCCCTTGGCAACTATAGTCTGTTTATGTCTAGCGGACGGTATATTGAACCCCTTGGCAACTATAGTCTGTTTATGTCTAGCGGACGGTATATTGAACCCCTTGGCAACTATAGTCTGTTTATGGCTAGCGGACGGTATATTGAACCCCTTGGCAACTATAGTCTGTTTATGTCTAGCGGACGGTATATTGAACCCCTTGGCAACTATAGTCTGTTTATGTCTAGCGGACGGTATATTGAACCCCTTGGCAACTATAGTCTGTTTATGTCTAGCGGACGGTATATTGAACCCCTTGGCAACTATAGTCTGTTTATGTCTAGCGGACGGTATATTGAACCCCTTGGCAACTATAGTCTGTTTATGTCTAGCGGACGGTATATTGAACCCCTTGGCAACTATAGTCTGTTTATGGCTAGCGGACGGTATATTGAACCCCTTGGCAACTATAGTCTGTTTATGGCTAGCGGACGGTATATTGAACCCCTTGGCAACTATAGTCTGTTTATGTCTAGCGGACGGTATATTGAACCCCTTGGCAACTATAGTCTGTTTATGTCTAGCGGACGGTATATTGAACCCCTTGGCAACTATAGTCTGTTTATGTCTAGCGGACGGTATATTGAACCCCTTGGCAACTATAGTCTGTTTATGTCTAGCGGACGGTATATTGAACCCCTTGGCAACTATAGTCTGTTTATGTCTAGCAGATGGTATATTGAACCCCTTGGCAACTATAGTCTTTTTATGTCTAGCGTACGGTATATTGAACCCCTTGGCAACTATAGTCTGTTTATATCTAGCAGATGGTATATTGAACCCCTTGGCAACTATAGTCTGTTTATGTCTAGCGGACGGTATATTGAACCCCTTGGCAACTATAGTCTGTTTATGGCTAGCGGACGGTATATTGAACCCCTTGGCAACTATAGTCTGTTTATGTCTAGCGGACGCTATATTGAACCCCTTGGCAACTATAGTCTGTTTATGTCTAGCGGACGGTATATTGAACCCCTTGGCAACTATAGTCTGTTTATGTCTAGCGGACGGTATATTGAACCCCTTGGCAACTATAGTCTGTTTATGTCTAGCGGACGGTATATTGAACCCCTTGGCAACTATAGTCTGTTTATGTCTAGCGGACTGTATATTGAACCCCTTGGCAACTGATTCCTCGATACTTGATGGTATAATATAACACTACTATGTCTCTACATCATAACCCCTTCTGTACCGACAACGTCTTTTTAACTTTGTTCTGGCTACTATTAGACGTATTTACTCAGTTCTTAAAGGGCCTCCAGCAATTAACTACTTGCGAGTTTCATTCTATAAGGAAGACATCGATATTTAGTAGAATAACAAGCTATACTACGGTTTTAGTACATTTATTAATACATACAATCAAATTCAACATTCTATTTATCCATCAGAAACCTTAATAGAGGTCTAGGAAGGAAATACGACCATCCCCCCTTAAGTTCTTGGTTTATGGCAAATACAAATATATAACTCTTAGTATAGTGGGATTTCCTAAAAAAGGCCCTCTATAAGAATCAAGGAGCATTTTTGGGTAAAAGTTGGGAACCAGACTTTTTAGCATAATTCAGGCATGCCGAATTCGATAAACCCGGTTCCCAAGCGAAATTTTGAGTTTTGACCGTCTAATTTGCATAAACAAAATGGCCGCCAAATTGGAAATTTTTGACACTTCTTGAACCATTTTCTCCAATATCTCTCTAACTAGGCAAGCAAATATCACAAGTGAAGCATCTATACCTATGTTTTGAGGGTCAGGGAATGTCACTGAGGCATTTTTAAAGGAATCAGTAATAAGCCTAGACTTTAATATACATATTAGCGGCTGTCATTAGAGAAAAATCAATGGTTCCCAACTTTACCCCAAGATACTCCTTGATGCTTATGCAGGCAAAACAGGGCAATATCTGTCACTCACCTGAACTATTTATTGGAGTAGATCATATTCATGCAATACAAGGAGTTTGATCATCACTCTGTTGCTGACATGCACACATTCCTGTGCATCGTAACCCGGATTTGCGGCATTTGCACCGACGCGTCCTGCATTGTTTCTGGCAGGCACATGAAATAATTTCCAGGCAACTTTGTGGGATCGGACTCAATGACATCAGAATGGGTTGTAGTCCTGAATCGCCATGTTTCCATCCCATGTCTGTGGGTGCAGGAAGCTCAGGTACAGCACAGTGAGCATTTCTCCAAATCATTGCTTGATGGTGTACTCGCATCAAATGGAAGTGGAGAGCATCACGTGTTGGTGGCATTGCTTCTGGTTTGGCAGTCTTTTAGAACAGTATATGCCTTGCTGCATCAACAGAGTCTGTTTTGTGCACATCATATATTCTGCAGACAAACGTTTCTGAAGATCGAATGGTCTCCTCTGTGAGTTCACCGATTCCCAAGTTTATGAGCAATTGATGTGTTTGAAGACTTTCCATGATGACCTTTTGGTGTGATTTGCGATGTAGGAGGTGGTGTCGCACCCGGTTAATGCATGAAATGGTAAAAGAGTTGTTGTTGAATCTCTTGGTAGGTTGTTGAAAACTGCATCAATGGGTATATATCGCCTTTTCTTGGTGGTACCAGACATCATCCAGAGGTGTTCACATTGTACACGTGGGAAGTGGGAAACCAAAAGCACGAGAACATCAGTGTCCCTTGATGACACAACAACTGTATTGAACTGGCTGTGCACAGCATGTAACACCAACCTAGTGTCAGCTTCTTCATGTGTGGCTCTCAGTTGAGTCAAATCAGTGATTGTCTTTGATGACCTAACCTCAATTTCTTCTCTGAATCCCCCGGCAACTACAATCTCCTTATCATCAGGTGCCTGAGAACACAGTTCCTCAGACAGGAAATTTGCAAGATCAGCTTTATTAGCAGGGAGCGACACAAAGTTAGTCCATTTTTTTGGAAGAGGCACATCACGTCTCTCAACAATTCGTCTGATTGGTCGATCTGCTTTCGTGCGTCGTGTCCTCGTACCACCCTTGATTGTCTCTTCTCTATATCTGTCGAACACAATGTCTACCCGTTGATAGTTAGAACCTGCCTTTAATACTGCTCTTACGTATGTGTCGGCCAAATCCCCAAAGGTCATTGCATTGTCAGGCTTTCCCAGAGCAACCACCAGTGCTTGTCCATCAATGATTAGGCAGGATGATGAGTCGTGAAGTTCAATAGCTTCAGGGCAGATTATGTCTTCCGTTAACTTATCTGCCAGTATGGACTTATTTCCAGTGTGGAGTGTACCATTCATTTCAGCGAGTGATACAGGAACTGGCAGAAGCTCGTGCTTTAGGACAGCTGGCAAGTCAACTGGACGACCTGCCTCATAGGCAGTAAGAAGGCGTTGAAGCACGTTTCTATCTGCCTTCAGGATAGTTCTCTTGTCTTTCTCTTTATTGTCTTTGACCACTTCATACAGAGATGCAAACGTTTTGGCATTACTCCTGTGTAGGGGTGCATGGATTCTGACATCTGGCTTGTCACCTTGCTCAGGTACAATCATCCTCTCCTCAACGAATGTATTCACTTTTTCTTGTCCGAGTTCTTTGGCACAAAGTAATGAGTTTTGGATTGCCTCTGTTGCTAGGTCTTTTGTGGCCAGATTCTGCAATGACGCTGGTGAAACCGATGCAAAAACCTTGAATCCCTGGAAGGCCGAGAGCAATGCCATCTCGTCATCGTTGTCCCGCTTTTGCCGTGATTTGGTAGCTTCATTGTGAACACGTGCACTACCAGGACAGTTGTTGTACATTGCATGCGTTTCAGCTGCAATGTGAGACCTCATATTATACGAAAGGGTCCATCTACAAAGCGCTGATGTTGTCTTTGTGATGCCAATCATTCCACCTGCTTTCTTTCCTGTACCATTTATCCACTCCATGGCTTGGTCTGGATCTACTTGGTTGAACTTTTGAACAGAACGTTTTACAACAAAGTTGCCCTTTGAAACTCTGATAACACGGATTCTGGTAGTTGGTTCATCTCGGCTATATACACTGTACCCCATCTTGCATAGTTCAGGTGGTCATACCGCATGAAGTATGGCAACATCAGACTGAAGGAGTGGAGATGAAGGTCCCAGATTCCATCATGCTGAGCTCGAGTGAACTGCAACAGTTTTGAGACCATGTCCATATAGTTCCACCAGAAGACAAAGTTCACATCATCAGATTTACTTGCTATGAAACCTTTCAGAAGATTGTGAAACCGTTCCTGCTTCAGACATCTTATCAGCTCTGGAATTCTTTCGGAATTGTCATCAGCAGCTATCGCAGAAACTTCATCATGGTATTCCTTGTCTGACTCTGTAGCAAACAGGAGAAATGTTGGCAACAAAAGCCGCCAAAGAGCTTGCAAAGTAAGTTTGTGAGCTCTCATAGCCTTATTGTACGCTTTTCCTGACAGGACAAGCTGCACAGCACCCTCCCCAAGCAGTCCACTCTCTAGCCACACTTTAGCTAAACCAGATCCAGCCATGTGATCTCCTATAGCCTTCAGGAAGTTCATCGCGGTATGAAGTCCACCAAGGCGAGGGATTAATTTATCCCGATATTCTTCCACAGACCTCTTCAGTTCCATGAGTTTGCAGTATAAGGCTTGGTCCACTGTAAGGACTGTATGCTCCTGTCCGAAATGTGAAGATATCGCCATGCACCTCTTCACAACTGTATTTAGCGTATCTAACTCGTGAGCAGGAGCAAGAATTATGGGCAAATACCCTACTGCTGTCTGCTCTGGTTCCTCTGTTGAGACTGACTGATTGAATACTGTCCAAGAAGGTTTTGTGGCAGAATCTTGATGTCGCAGGAAAAAAGTCATGTCCGTTGCTTGTGCTTGTTTTACACAATCACTGTCTCCTTCAGGTTTCATGAACCATACCTTGTCAACAGGGGCTGTGAATACTGGCTCACTTGTGGCAGGATTTATATTGACAGGATACAGGTTCTCTAGGACATCTGGCACGATCAGCGTATGTCTAGCAGATGGCTCTAACATCCGAAGTTCAGCAGAATCCAAGACATTCTCAAGACGGTCAATCACATCGATATTCTTAGTGTCTCTAAGCTTTCTTCTGGTACTGGCAGCATCCCTGACTTTTGCGAGTCCATGGTCACTTGCATTTCTAGGAATAACACTGGCTGTGTGAGTTTGGCAGAATATGCACAAGCTGTAATCTACAGGTGAAGGCCTCTTCAAAGTAACTACTGGATCCATTTTAGTCTGCAAATAAAAGAAACAATTTGTATTAGTATTAGCATTAGATATTGGAGAAATTGATTTTTCTATAATTGCAGCCACTAATTTGCACATTTACGTGAAGGCTAATCACTAATCACTTTAAAGATGCCTTAATCACATTCTCTGACCCTCAAAACATAAGTATAGACACTTTATTTGTCATTTTTGCTTGCCTAGTTAGAGAGATATTGGAGAAAATGGTTCATGAAGTGTCAAAAATTTCCAATTTGGCGGCCATTTTGTTTATGCAAATTAGATGGTCAAAAACTCAAAATTTCGCTTGGGAACCGGGTTTATCGAATTCAGCATACCTGAAATATGCTAAAAAGTCTGGTTCCCAACTTTTACCTAAAAATGCTCCTAACATTCACATTTTTCAGAAACCCCACTACTCTATCTTAGCAGTTCCAAGTAGTAAACCCCACTACTCTATCTTAGCAGTTCCAAGTAGTAAACCCCACTACTCTATCTTAGCAGGTCCAAGTAGTAAACCCCACTACTCTATCTTAGCAGTTCCAAGTAGTAAACCCCACTACTCTATCTTAGCAGTTCCAAGTAGTAAACCCCACTACTCTATCTTAGCAGTTCCAAGTAGTAAACCCCACTACTCTATCTTAGCAGTTCCAAGTAGTAAACCCCACTACTCTATCTTAGCAGTTCCAAGTAGTAAACCCCACTACTCTATCTTAGCAGTTCCAAGTAGTAAACCCCACTACTCTATCTTAGCAGTTCCAAGTAGTAAACCCCACTACTCTATCTTAGCAGTTCCAAGTAGTAAACCCCACTACTCTATCTTAGCAGTTCCAAGTAGTAAACCCCACTACTCTATCTTAGCAGTTCCAAGTAGTAAACCCCACTACTCTATCTTAGCAGTTCCAAGTAGTAAACCCCACTACTCTATCTTAGCAGTTCCAAGTAGTAAACCCCACTACTCTATCTTAGCAGTTCCAAGTAGTAAACGTCGCAGAAAATAAAGTTATTTGGGAGGTTATTGGTTAACCCCTTCTGTACCAGCGACATCCTTTTTATTATATTCTGGCAACTATTAGAACATTATATTAAGCTTAGGAAGGACGTCTACCCATTAAAAGGCTACCGACTATCTCAATTAATCCTTTTAGTTAACATAATTATATCCTTTGTAAGCTTCATAAAATCGTCTAAATGTAGAGGAAATATTAAAACAAAAACGTCGCAAGCACAGAAAGGGTTAAAAAACGTTCCCGAAAATGCCGTGATCTCTCACAAAGTCCGCTTAAGGGGGAAGTGTTCATATTTGTTGGTAGATTTGTTCATACATTTATTATCATGTTTAGTTTCCTCACTATAGGTAGCGCCAACGAACTTGACAATTATCTTGACCCCATAACTTCTTATAACTCAAAATGAATGAAAGCATTCGGGCTGACGTTTCTATCATTTGGGAAGAGTCTACAAGGAAATAGGTTTGGATATTTACAGTCAGTTTGCTCTAGGCCCTTTTGAGTTGCAGAGAGGTCAAGGATCAAGATTATTGACAAGCTCGTGTGCGCTACCTATAGACCCTCCTCAAATTCAGAAAAACATCCATTAGATCCCTCTTCGAGGGATAACCGGCCTATTGCAAGCTCGCTACTGCTTGTCAGGAAAAAAATTGACACCTAAATGGCACGAAACGTCTTAATATTGACAACAAAATGGAGGAAAAGGTCTTAAAATCGCCAAGCTAATGGATCGAATGTCTTAAAATCTATAAACTAATGAGGCTTGTTCCTCTTCATTGGGCAAACTTTTAAATATTCTTGTAAGGCTCCAGGCTGTAAACAAGTTGATATAGGAGCTGAACCTGAATGGTCTCCCAGGAAACACTGCTATCTCTCTCTCTCTCTCTCTCTCTTCCTCTTTCTGTCTCTCTCTCCGTCTCTCTCTCTCCTTCTTGCTAGGTAAAATACAACCAAAATTACATCACATATACGGTTCTATAATCGCAATTCACAAAGTTTCTTCAATTTAAAAAACAAAAAAACTATATATATACACTATATATATATATATATATATATATATATATATATATATATATATATATATATATATATATATATATAAATACCCTATATTTCGACAAACCTACCCTGAAGTATTCGTGTTTGTATTAACAAAATTAAACTGTTTCGCTGTCTTTTATGGAACTATCACTCTCGTAAATATCAAACTAATCTGTTTTCCCGCGAGGTGTATTGTTACATAAGAACATAAGGAAAATGGAAATCTGCAAAGGCCTATTGGCCCATACGATACCGACACTAATCTTCCAGTGACAAAAGTGATGGTGACATTTGCTGCTTTTACCGGTAAATTTCTGGGGCACTTCATTTTTAACACGTTCAGTCCAGGCGCCTTCCTTTTATCTTTATTCTGGCTACCAATAGACGATTTTATTCAGTTCATAAAGGGCCTCCAGCAGGGTACGAACTATCACACTTAACCCTTTTTGCTACCACAGATCCTTCTTAAACTGCATACAATCGTCTAAATATAGCTAGAATAAGATTAAATCGACGTCGCCGGTACAGAGGGGTTTAAAGTAGCATATGATTGTTGATGGCTAAAAGAAATTTGTAATATAGGTTTTACATATTATATAATCATAACATTCCGATTAGCAAGTTCTTCAATGTTTTATTTCATGCGTGTAGGAAACAAACACTGTAATATTTATATATACATATATATATATATATAAATATTATTATTAGGAGGTGGGAGTGAGGGAGGAGGGTTGGGGAGGTCGAAGGGAGGGAAGAAAGGTGGGGCGGAAGGTAGGAGGTGGAGTGAGGGAGGGGGGTTGGGGAGGTGGAAGGGAGGGAGGAAAGGTGAGGGAGGAGGGTTGGGTAGGTGGAAGGGAGGGAGGAAAGGTGGGGTGGAAGGTACGAGGTGGAGTGAGGGAGGGGGGTTGGGGAAGGGGGTGCTACGCTGCCAAATTAAGATTTCATTGGGATGGTGAGAAACAGGACTTGTGCGACAAATTGTACCACTAGCCCAACCTATCTTAATTTTAAGGGGAGATGGGCCCTTTTTCTGGACCCATTACTCCCTCGTGTTTAGCCCCATTGTTTTTTTTTAAAGTTTAAGACGTTCGGCCCATTACTTTGGCGATTTTGACACCTTTAGCTCCATTTCCTTGTCAATTTTAAGATCTATCATGCCTATCACTTCGACTTTGGTTACACTTTATAACAGCTTTATTCTTCCTTACTTATTTTATGGCATAGAAGTCTGGGGTTCAGCAAGTGACTGTTATATTAAGACTATCACTATCCTTCAAAAACGAGTCATAAGAATTTTAGCATCTAAAAGAAGTAGGGACCATACTGCACCGATTATTATATCATTGAGAATATTGCCTGTTTCAAAATTATATGAATACTGTATAGCTAAAATTATGTTCAAATTCATGAAGAGGATGCTGCCTGCAGATTTGAATATGTTCAATACAAACGAAGAAATTCATCAATATATGACAACACAGAGAGCACAAATTCATGTACCAATAGGCAGAACATCAATGGTATATAGATCATTTAGGCATAAAGGGATACATATTTGGAATAGATTTTCAGAAATAATTGATCATCAATGCTCATTATTTACTTTTCAACGTAAGCTCAACAAATATCTATTGGATAAATAAAAACATCTGTTAATATTATGGTTTTATGATGGCCAGTTAGCTGAAATTGTCTACTGTAATTTACCGGTATTATTATTATTGTTATTTTGTTCTTCTTCTTTTGCACTAGCACCACACTAACCTTCTGCACCGTCAATACATGTATATGTGTTGTTGTTGTTGTTGTTGTTCCCTAAGCTGCCTGGCCGAACAGCCCCGAGTCCCTGAGGAAGGCCATGGCCACGATCGGGCTTTCCCACAGAGCTCTCATTGAGTGTAGATTATGTTGTTGGCGTAAGTGGTTGTGTGAAATGCAGTCTTCTATGATGTGTTTAATGGTATGGGGTGCTGTGTTACATCCCGGGCAGGCGTCGACAACGGAGTCATCCAGTCTCTTCTGATAGCTCAGGAGAGCTGGATGGTGTCCACATCTCAGCCTGGCCAGGTGGACTCTGTCCTCGCGAGGAAGGGAGGATTCGGAAGAATGGATTTCGGGAGGTTGTGCATGCAGCTGCGTGTTGTCTGTGAGTGAGTGGATGGATTGGCGAGAGATATGAGTATGGATGTGCTTCTGGAAGTTGGTTCGGGTGGGCAGGGAGGGAGAGAGGACAATAATTGTGTGTGATACCGTGTGCTGGGTGTTGTTTTGATATTTCTTGGTGTCTGTGGGTGTGTTGCCATGTAGTTTAGTGGGTGGTCTTGGTTCGTGGAGGCTGCTGCCAGGAATTGAGTGCCTCTCATGTCCAGATGGTCTTTGACTTTGAGGATTTTGGTTTCTTGATGTAGGTGATCTGTGGGTGCAGTAGCTGTGCAGCCTGTAATGATCTTCAGGGCTTTGTTTTGAATAGTCTGTGAGGTCTTATGATGTGTTTCAGCTAGGTTAGAAGCCCAGGCTGGGCTTGCGTATTCCATCACTGATCTTATGTATTGTTTATATACTGTGGTGGTAGTTTCTTTGTTGTGTCCAAATTTTGTGTGAGCAAGTGACCTGAGGGCGTTAAGTCTGGGTGTCAGTTTCTTTTTAATGTTTGTGGTGTGCTGTTTGAATGTCATATGAGTATCATATGTTACTCCTAGGATTTTGGGTGTGTGTGTATGTGTTAGGGGTGTGTTGTTTATGGTGAGTTGAGGGATGTATTCGTGTTCACCTGTCCAGCTTGTGAGCAGGGTTGCGGTGGATTTGGCTAGAGCTAGATTAAGTCTGTTTGTAGTGCACCAGCCATGTAGCGTGTTGAGATAGGGTTGAAGGAGATCTGTTGCTCTTCTTGGGTCATGGTGTGTGCATGTGAGTGTTATGTCATCTGCATAGGAGGCTAAGTTTATTTGGGGCGTATTGGGTGTAGTTATATCGTGCATGTACAGATTGAAGAGTGCGGGCGATAGGACGGATCCTTGTGGGACTCCGTTTGGAAAGTTTCTGATTTTAGATGACTGACCGGCAAAAGATACGTGTGCACATCTGCCTGCTAGGAAGTTGGCCAGCCACCTTTTTGTGTTGTTGTGCATGTCTGTGTTGTAGATTTTGTTTGTTAGGTTGTGGCGGGGGATGGCATCGAAGGCTTTACTAATGTCGAGTGTGGCTAATAGTGATCTGTGTGGTGGTCTAGCTGAGTTGATGCCGTCAAAAGCTCTTTGTGTAAGGTCTGTGAGAAGAGTGTTTGTGGAGTGCAGTGGCCTAAAGCCATGTTGTGTTGGAGCTAGGGGTAGGTCGGGTGTAATTAGTTGTAATACTAGGCGTTCCGTGACTTTGGAGGGGGAGCAAAGGAGTGTGATGGGGCGGTGCGAGGAGGGTAGCGTGGGGTCTTTGTTGGCTTTGGGGAATGTGATGATGATACCATGCTTCCAAATGTCTGGTATTATGTTGTGTGAATAGCTGTAGTTTGATATGTTAGTGAGTGCTTGTATGCCTTGTGGTCCCAGATGTCTGAGGTGTATGTTGCTTATGTTGTCTAGGCCACAGGCAGGTGAGTGCTTGAGATTGTTGATGATATGCTTTGTCTGGTGATTGGTGAAGGGTGTATAGTCAGGGTCTGTGGGGAATTGTCTCTTACGTCGGATGACACGTCGGTTGTCTTTGTGAGGTTTTAGGTGGCTGACATGTGAGAAGTGATTGATGAGAGTGTTTGCTTGTTGTTTACATGAAGGAGTAGAGTCTGTTGTTGTGATTGCAGCATGTGATTGTGTTGTGTTGCTGTTGGAAAGTGTGATGCTGTTTAGTGTTTTGTAGAGTTTTTTGGGGTTTGTTTTGTGATCAAGTGTTTGTAGGAAGTTATTCCAATTTAGTTTTTGTTGTTCTTGTATTTTGTTGTTAGTTTGGGTGTTGAGTGCTTGAATTTGTTGTGTGATGTCTTGTGTGTGGGGTGCTGGGGAGTGTTTCAGTGTGTCGCGTTGTCTGATGAGGTCTTGAATTTCTGGTGTGAAGTTGGGGTTGTGTCTTTTTCTGTTACCTCTTGGAATGTGTTTCTTGTCAGCGTTTTGGATAGTTTTATTGAGTATGTGTACAGCATTGTTGATGTTAGTGATGGGTGTACTGTTTAGAGTTGTGAAGTGTTGTTCTGTCTCATTTGTAAATGCTTCCCAGTTAGCTCTTTTATAATTGGTGTATGTGTGTTTGTGGCTAGCTGGGGTGAGTCTGGTTTTGGTGGTGATAATGATCGGGAGGTGGTCAGAGCCTAAGGTTCTGACCACCCTCCAGGATGTTGTGGGGGCGAGTTCTGGGGAGCAAAAGGTGATGTTTGGAGATGATGGGTTATAGAGGGCTTGGTGAGGAATATGGGTATGTTGATGGATGTCGTTAAGGATGATGAGGTTATCTGTTTGGTTTTGTAGTACCAGCCCTCTGTCTGTGTCGGGGTTGTCGACAAACCAGGCCGACGTCTTGGCGTTGAAGTCACCACCCAGGATGATGTGTGGGGTGTTTGTGATGTGTTGTAAGTATGGTCTGTATTCATTTGGTACTGTAGGGGATGTTTGGGGAAGGATGTATGTGTTTATGATGGTTATGTTGGATTTGTTGCCAGTGCGTATTTTAATTGATTGTATTTCTGTTGTGTTATCATTTGGGGGGAGGAGGGATTTGGTTTGTACACTGGTTACTATGTATGATATTTCATTGTGTACCAGGGTGATGAGGCCACCGCCCCCGCCGACAGCCCGGTCTTGTCTGATGGTGGTGAAATTATGAAATGTGGGTGTTTTTTGTGATGTGCGGAGTTTTGTTTCTTGTAAGATGGCAATGTGTATGTTGTGTTGTTTGATGAAGTGTGAGAGTTCGTGTTTCTTTGTGTTAATGCCATCTATGTTCAATTGGAGAATGTTAATGTTATGTGCACGATGTATGTTGGGTGCTGCTGCACGAGGATGGGGTGGGGGTGAGGGAGGGGCTGGAGGTTGGGATGGGTGAGGTGGGGGTGGGGATTGGGGAGCAGGAGATGGGGGTTGGAATGGATTAGGATGGGGTGTGGTATGTTGAGTTGAGGATATGGATGGTATGGAGAGGTTAGGTGGGTTAGGGAGGAGAGGTGGACGGGTATTAGGGGGGGGAGTGGATTATATGAAAAGGCTAGGTGGGTTGGGGAGGAGAGGTGGACGGGTTTTAGGCGAGGGATTTGACTGGGAGAGGGAGGGGCATGAGGAACAGGTCCAAGTGTTCGTGTAGTGTTTCTTGGAGGCAAGTGTTGTACAGGTGAAGTGGGTCCAGTTCCTACATGCATTGCAGAGAACTGAACCCTTAGTGTGGCGACTCGAAGTGATGGGTTTTGAGCAAGTTGGACATATGTATGTGTACGTGGGTCCTGGGTTGCTCTCAATGTCTCCGGCTAGAAGAAGTCTTCGAGAAATGACAGCCGGAGAGTCATTTCTCGGTGTAGGAAAAACTGTGTGATGTGTGTGTGTGGTGTGAGAGGTGTGGAAATTCCCGGCGCGACCGAAGCCGCTCCAAGGACCCGTGCCCCCAGGGAGGG